>CAKKOB020000081.1:37028-51960 GCA_918844115.2 Phlebotomus perniciosus
GTTTGTAAAGCTTTCATAGAAAGTTTTGTAAAGCTTTCATAGAAAGGTTTGTAAAGCTTTCATAGAAAGTTTTGTAAAGCTTTCATAGAAAGGTTTGTAAAGCTTTCATATAAAGTTTTGTAAATCTTTCTAAGAAAGGTTTGTAAAGCTTTCATATAAAGTTTAATAAAGCTTTCATGGAAAGGTTTGTAAAGCTTTCTAAGAAAAGTTAGTAAAGCTTTCATAGAAAGGTTTGTAAAGCTTTCATAGAAAGGTTTGTGAAGCTTTCTAAGAAAGGTTTGTAAAGCTTTCTAAGAAAGATTTCTAAAGCTTTCATAGAAAGTTTTGTAAAGCTTTCATATAAAGTTTTGTAAGGCTTTCTTAGGAAGGTTTTAAAAGCTTTCATAGAAAAGTTTGTAGAGCTTTCAATGAACAATTTTCTAAAGTTTTCTAAGGGCTCTTTAAGAAAGATTCTAAAGCTCTGCAAGAAATTCATAAAACTACTGTTCAGATCAAGACCTTTCCAAATCGGATTCTCAATAGATCCTAGGTTTAACCAGACCCTATATGAAGCTCCAAACTTTGAATTTTAATTCGTCCATTCCTGCAGTGCAAAAGTTCATCTGACCTTCGCTAGGGGCGCTAAAGTCAAAAACAAGATTTTGAAATTTTCAAGATCGAATATTTTGAAAACGAAACGAGTCATTTTCATTGAACTTTAGTAATTCAAGGATCGCACTACCCTGTACATTAACCTGGACCCTAGATATTAGGGTACAAAGTTTGAATTTTTGAGTTGGCCATCCGTTATAAATTATTCGTTTTTGAAAATCTTATAACTTTCAAATCAAGTGCATTCAAAATACTTAATCTTTCACATCAATAGAAATGTTTTTCTTTCTGATCTCATCCTCCTCTCTCCTTCTGTCAACGGGGCCACAAAGGCCAGAAGGACTCCCCGGAGTGTCCAAAAGAGAATCACTGCTGATGTGCAAGTGACATCTATTTCAATTTTCACCGTTTGAAATCTTAATCCAATTACACAAGTCCCAACAAATGAAGTGGACTTTCTTCTCCCGCAGACAAAAAATTGCTGAAGAAGGGGCCCGAAACAAGTGCGGCTGACATGAAATGGAGAGAAATATGAATAAATTATTCAAAAATTTTCGTGACTTTCGGGTGTCCTCCCGGGTAATCTGCGGCCTTGCGCGTTGGCCCCAAACGAGACTTGACAGCGTTGCTAATTTATGGAAATTCTATGAGGAAATTCTCCTGCTTTCACTTGTTCATTTCCATTTCCATCGCGCGGTGACTTACGATGATGCTAATTATTGTTTTGAAAATGATGCTGGAGCATCGTAAAGTAAATTAATGGGACAACCGAGCATGGGAGTCTATCGGCGACTGGCCGGGAATATTGGGTCTAACGATGGGAATGGAATATTAATCGCTGATCCACAACCAATTTTTAATGGTCTCTTTTATTCATTTTTCTCTCGCCCCCTTCATCTCCCATCCACGGCTTTGGTCGAAAAGAAAAAGATTCAAAGGTTATTTATGATCTCTTGTCGTTTTATTTCTTTGCTGCTTTCTTCATTTCGCTTTTTTTTCTTCTTGGGATTTTAGGGTTGAAGATTTTTCCCGCCAAAATGCAATTCTTATTCATTCTTTGATAATTTTCCAATTATTTTCAACCTTATCGTGCGTACAATTTAAATTTATCGCTAAACCATTATTGGTTTTCAAAGGTGTAAATACTTTTACAGTTTAATTATGCATATAATTTGGCGTCTTTAAAATTAGTTCTAAAAACCAAGGGGGAGATATTATGGTTAAAAAGACGTACACTACTTTTAGCAATTCCACATTTCTTTGAAAAGTTCCTCAAAGCTTCGATTCGAGAGCTTTGAGGAGCTTGTATCCTTAAAACTTTATTTTCTATACCTAGTCTTCTAAAGCTTTTTACGAAAGCTTTCTAGAGTTTTCTAAGTAAGCTGTCTATGAAAGCTTTTTAAGACATCTTCTCATAGAAAGCTTTCTAAGAAAGCTTCTAAGAAACTTGAAAGGATAAAAGCTCTTCAAAGCTCTCGAATTGGAGCTTTGGGGATCTTTTCAACAAAATGAGAAAATTGATGGAAGCAGTGAACGTCTTTCTGACCATAATATCTCCCCCTAGTTAGGAAAGATTTTTATTATCATAACAGAATTTTCCCAGGGAATTCCTAAGGAAATTTCCATAGGGTTTTCCTTGGGAATTTCATTGGAACTTTTTGGGAATTCCTTCAAGATTTTTGATAGCTTTTGGTACAATAAATAGCATAGGAAAAAATTGGAAAACAGTTTGGAACTTTTCATGGGAAAAGTGGAAAAGTCTTGCTTATATTCCTTTGAAGAAAATTTTATGAAGAAATTCTACAATTTAAATAAATGTCTTTTAAATTAGTTATATATACAAGAAAATTAAAAAAAAAATATGTCTCTCAATTAAAAAAAATGAAGCTAAAATAAAATGTGTGTAATCGATATTCTCCTGATTACATTTTCAAATTTTCCTAATTTTCTCTATATGTTTTTTTACTTAGATAGGTATTGTGTTATGTTTGCTTATTCAAAACTCTTCTGTCCATATCAATTTTCTCGATAGTGTAAATCTTTTGATTTCGTGGAGGCGCGGAAGTGGCGTTTTTTTTATAAAATTTATTTTAATATCTCATCTCATGATTTTCAATTGCACGCCAATTTTCGGTTTCATTTGAGAATTTTCAATAGGTACAGAGAATAAAGCCAAACATCAGAGGGGAGATAAGTAGAGAGGGAAATATTACATAGAAAAGCAATGACTTTCTTCCCTTCATTTCTCTCTCACTGGCTTCGATATAAAAATAATTATGACTTTCAGAGCAAACAAAAAAATATTATTATACATTCTATAACTATAATATAATAATCACAGAGATGTTGAACACTTTCATTCGTCTTTACTTTACATTGATTTTGAGAGTTCAATGTGCATTATATTGCCCTGTTATTATGTATGAAGTTAATAATTTAAAAGCATATATTGGGTGGCGCGGAGAGAAGCAGAAAAAAAGAGAGTGCATATTGAGGAAGAAAACTTCAGTCATGTGGAATAATTTGAATATAATTTTAATGTTGAGAAGAGAGATTTATCCGATCGAACAAGCATTCAGTGAATGCCCCTAAAATCTGCATTTTGACTCTCATTTAGAAATTTAAATATGAATATGCCAATATTTAAAATAATGTTTATGGGAAGAAAGTTGATGTGTGAAATAAGCTGCTCTTTTTTTCGAAGTGGCTGGCCTCAAGTGAAAATCCAGGTGACAATTAATTAAAGAAAGAAGAGGCGTTTTTGTTTCACTGTCGAAAAAAAAAGAGAGAAAAAAGCCTCTTAACGAAATTCAGTGACATTTTTCCATCATTCGCAAAAAACCAAATTTCTCTCATCACGACGGATGTCTTTGGTGGGTTTTATGAGCACCTTTTTTATTTCACTTTTTGTCATCATTGTTAAAAGAAATTTTTTTATTATAAAAATATTGTGACTAATGGACTCAGAATGGGGGACACAGAGAGAAAAACTTTCTTTCAATGTCTTCGATATGTCTCATTAGATATTTAGAGTGTGGAGAGGAAGCCCAAAAGAGGCAATTTAAAAGCTCATTTGATTCCAATTCAATAGGCGCTATGTGTAGTGATTGTCTTGGAGTCAAAATGTTTCACCGTCTTTATGTTTGTTCTTCATTGTAAAGTGGCCAAATTAATTAACTCGTTTTATTTAATTCTCTATATATAAAACAAAATGGGTATTTAGCACAAATTTTCCCTTTCTCGCAAGACAATGACTTCCAAAATCCTACATAGAGATACAATCTCTTAGTTGAAAATCTCAAATTATTGGCTTATGTTTGTGTTTTTTTGCAAAGTTAAAAAAAAACACCTTATTTTCTTCCTAAATCGGCTAAATCAGTTAAGAGAAATTTCATAACAATTCGGTTGTTATACAATTTGTGTTTATTTTTATGCACTATCACGGGTTTTCAGGTGCTTCTCGTCTCACTTGTTCCATCTTTCTATTGCAAGACAATAAATGAGATGGATTGCATCTCCATCGTGTTTATTTTTACTGAGACAAAATAAGTTTTTACGGTATGGTAATTGTCGTGGGATAATTTTGCTAAATTTTGCGTAATGCAATGTAAATTCACATTCAAATGAATGAGATGAGAAATTAATCTTCTCAATTTTTTGCGGGTAAAAATATCTTTGAGTTACACTGGAAAAAATTGCGATAGAAAATAGGGAGATTGGGGATATTTTGAGCAGGGAAACTTTTGGAAAAAGAGTTTTGATGTCCATTAGTGGTTAAAATGTGTGTCCATAAGTGAGAAAAAATGGCCAATAGTGCAAAATTTCGCATTATCAGAGAAAATGCGAGTTTTAGATTGATTAACTATAGATTTTGGAAAAATTCTGGAAGAAACTGAGTCAAAGCAACTTCTTAAAGTGACCATTAGTGGTTATTCCACCTTATAATTTGTTTCGTGATAATATTTCACGAATGAATCGATTTCAGTTGTAATTTTTTAAGTGTATAATTTGTGATTATCTCATAAATTGTTTTTTTTTATTGGAATATCATTGAGAAACAAACGTCCAATTTTCCGGGAATTAAATATTTTCATCACATTTTAATTGATGTTGCGGCGTTGAGCAATAAGCTCAATTTTATGCAAATTCTTCACAATCTTCTTCCATCAGTATAAAGACTTTACCATATGTTGCAACAACAATGCTTTTTTTCCCTATTGACAATGGTGTGATGATTTTTTTGTGGGTGATGAGAAATGATTTGATGCAATCTATCGAATTACCTTTCACACACGTGTTGAGTATAAATTGTTCAGAGGTAATTTTCACCTGATTCTGTCGTGAGGAATTAGAGACAGATTGACTATAAGGTTGTATACGCACATTGGAGTGTGAAATGTTTGTGAAGGAAAATGTGTTTTACTCTCTTTCAATGGCAAAGAATGTGTTAGAGTGACGAGAAAACAGCATTGAGTGTTTATAATAAGTTGATTGAGCACAACAACAGCATCTTGTTTCAACGGAGAGAGAGACCACTAAATAATTTCTCTTTTGATATCATCAAATGGAACATCACCATTTTTATGCGTATTTCTTTCACTGCTTTTTTCGACAACTCAATTGAAGTGCAAAGATATTCTTCTGCGAGGAATGCAAATGCAGATAAAATAAACAGAAAATCGCTTTCTTCGCACTTGAAAATGAAACTGAAGATTTCAATTTTTTTTTTAATTCCAATATGTTATTCGCTGAAAAATCATAAGAGTGGAAATTTCTGTTAATTTTATTTATGGCGAGAAATCAATTAACTCACTTTTGAGGCTCTTTTAACCTCATCATCCAATCAATCGAGTGGTTAAAGTGATTTGCGCTGAAAAAGTGGGTCAGAAAAGTATTTAATTTAAAGTGGGCAATTTTCAAGGGTTAAATTATTCAATTTAGAGATGAAAATTCTATTCATATTGGCATTTAAATGTATTTTCCCCAGAGGCCGATTGTTGAGAGGGAAAATAGACTTTTCACTCAATTGATTTTCTTTTCTTTTCATTTTTTTCTTAAGCTCTTGCGCTAAAATGTTGGATGATGGAGAAAAACAATGTGTAATCTATTTCTCAAAGTCACAGTCAATTATCGCTGTCGTCACTATTTTGCATTTGTGAGAAATTTCAATAATTCAGAGAAGATTGTTGGTTGAAGAGATTACAAGATTTTCTTCGGTATACGCATAGTTGTTTGTAAAAAAGGAGTTATATTGCAATTGATTGGCTATGTAAAAATTTTATCATAAGTTTTTAGCCATCTTTTAGTATTTATTTCATTTTGAACAAGTTTTTTAATCCTGAATTCTTTTGAATTATTACAATTTGTTCAAGTTCTTTCTTGATGCCCTTTTTTACAACGTTTTGCAAAGTCTCTTTGCCTCCCATAAGCGTGTGACGATTAGAAAAGAAAATTTATCTTACAATAAAATTGTAAGGTGTTTGTGACTCTATAGCAAATGATTTTCATCATTTTCCTCCTCATCTCTTGGTGTTGTGAAACAATTACGTTGAAAAGGCATCTCATTTCGTGAAACCATTGTCAAGTGACCACCTTACAAATGGTTCGCGAAAAACACTGGAAGGTTTTACAAGGTTCCTTTTGAGATCCGATTCAAAAATTTTGAGATCCTAAAGACTTTGGAATTTGAAATAATTTCCACTTGGAATTTGGAAAGATTTGCTCTGGAAATCTGGAGATTTCCACTTCGAATTTGGAAGGATTTCAACTGAAAATATTTAAAAAAATTGGTCTGGGAATCGGGAAAGATTTCCAATTGGAATTTGGAAGGATTTTTAATGAAAATCTTGAAAAGAATTTATTGCCGTGGGAATCTGGAAAAATTTCCAATTGGAATTTGGTAGGATTTCCACTGTTGAACCTGGAAGGAGTTCCACTGGGAATCTGGAAGGAGTTCCACTAGAAATTTAGAATGATTCCCACCTGAAATTTGGGAAGATTTCCGTAGGAGTTTGGAAAGATTTACTCTGGGAATCTGGAAAAATTTTCACTTGGAATTTGGGGGATATCCACTGGAACTTTTGGAAGATTTCTACAGGAAATATGTAAGGGTTCCCACTGGGGATTCAGAAAGATTTACTCTGGGAATCTGGAAAGATCTCTCCTGAGAATCTCGAAGGATTTCCACTGGGAATCTGGAAAGATTTCCACTTGGAATTTGGGGGTTATCCACTGGAACTTTAGAAAGATTTCCACTGGAACTTTAGAAAGATTTCTACTGGAAATCTGGAAGGGTTTCCACTGGAAATTCAGAAAGATTTACTCTGGGAATATGGAAAGATCTCCCCTGAGAATCAGGAAGGATTTCCACTTGGAATATGGAAAGATTTTCACATGGAATTTGGGAAGATATCCACTGGAACTTTAGAAAGATTTCCAATGGAACTTTAGAAAGATTTCTACTGGAAATCTGGAAGGGTTTCCACTGGAAATTCAGAAAGATTTACTCTAGGAGTCTGGAAAGATCTCCCCTGAGAATCTGGAAGGATTTTCACTTGGAATATGGAAATATTTGCTCTTAGATCTTGAAGAATTTCCACTAGGAATTTAGAAGAATACCTCCTGGAAGTCTGAAATGAATTCCAGAATCAAGAATAATTTCTACTTCGAATCTGAAAGGAATTTCCACTTGAACTCATGGAATTTCTCGAGTAGTCATTGAAATCTTCAACTCAATGACCCCTTGACTGCACTTTTGGAATATTTCAAATGCAGAATCTCTCACTGACTCTTTTTTCATCACAATTATTACCTCCCATGAGGAGTTTGAAAACATATACACATGATGGGAAATATGATTGAAAAAGAAGTACTTTGAATTTCTTTCCAACTTGCTGCACTTCTTTCTCTTTTTTTTTGCTTCTTCGCCAATACCATCTCACTCTTTCATGCTAAAATTTCTTCATCAACAGCTTCTCCTACTCGTTGACTGTTAGTCCACTTTTACATTAAGAGAAAGAGAGTGCAGGAGGTATTAGAGAGACTTTCTTGAGTGTGCCAGAGTGCTGGAAAATTCAGTTGGATCGTGAATCTCAAACCACTCGGACGTTAAAGCTCTTTCTTTTGCGCGCGAATATCTTTGAGTTCGCATTTGTGGCTCGTAGATTGGCTTTCGTGGTCGCGAGAGAGTCTCATTGAAGACTAAGAAGAAAAAAATCGTAGCACCTGCTAGTGGCGGGGAAACTAACAGAATCGCGAAAGAAGAAACAAGAAATCTCTCAAGTTGTGTGTCTTCACTGTTGTTCAAAGTGAGATACAGTTGCCCATTGGTGACTTTCTGTGCCTGTGGGATTTTTCAAGAGTTCACCGTGTGTATGATGGAATAAAAAACCGCCAAGAATCTGTGTACAGTTAATTTCTTCACAATGGAATGCAATATTAGTGACACTTTGCCTATGAATTATTCATTTATGGTGGTGGAATTTTGGCTAAATCTGCACAGCCACTGAGAATATTCCTCCCAGAGTGATTTTAGACTTCGCGACGAGTGTTTGTCCAAGTGGAAAGTGTATGTATAAAAATTACGCGGGAAAGACTTTAACGTGAAGAGAGATCACCAAAAAACAAAGAGTCTAAATAAAAAGTGACAATATTTTCTACTCAGTGAACATTGAAAGAGAAATTTATTTAATTTGTGAAGATGGTGAGTGGAGGACCTGAAGGATTTATGCTGAAATCCCAATGTGGATATAATTTTGGGGCGTCTCTAACGCCTCTTCAGTTGGCGCAACAGAAGAGATACTCAGATGGTCAACTTCGACCCTGGCCGCCGATGTACAAGAGCAACAAATCAAATGGATACCGTTCAGCGCCGTCCACTAAGACCTCCTCGTCGAACGGTAGCACCTTCAACTACTACATGTATAGTAGTAGGAATGCAAAGTACAACAATGGGACAAACTATCAGCAGAAGCCGCCCAATAAAGTCTCCACAGCGCCACCCTTTAATCTCATGCAACAGTCCAAAGAGCAGTACTTCCTCACACCCTCGTACCTGCGCAATGCCACCCCAAAAACCTCCTCCCCATTTCCCAATAGTGCCAACAATAAAGAGAATGGACTACTCATGATCGATCGGGAGCAACGAGTGCGCAAGTTGAGTCGCACTTCAGCTCAAACGGCGCAAACCTTTCCCAATCTTCGTGTTAGTTGTGCCTGTAATCGCTCAAAGTCCATGGAGGACATTCGTGATGTGGTGGTGGATTGGAGGGGGCCATCATTTGGCACTAAGAACTTCCTCAATAATGGACATTTAATGGGGAAGGGCATTAATGGACTGAAGGACAAGCTGAACGGTATTCGGCCACTATCGATCACCGAACAGCTCAACAACTGCAAGAACACGAGGAGATCAATGGATAATCTGCTGCAAGTAGATACGAGTTATCCGCGCAAGTTTCAGGTGAACAAAATTGAAAAAAAACACATTAAATTAGAAAATTAAATGTTCTAAGATGATTATTCGTTTATTTTTTATTTTAATAGATTTTATTACTTTGAACGCAATTGCTTGTTTAAAAGTTTGTAAAAATTTGTCAATTCCTATTTAAAATCAAGAAAGACTTTGTAAAAGTGTCTTAAATAGACAATTTTGTCACAATTTGTTATTTTTAACAAATATTTTTGTCAATTGACTTGAATCAACGCATATTTTTTCTGCAGAAGTTCGTATTTGTTTGTTAAATTTATAAATAACCAATTAATCATCGCAAAAGTGAGGTTATTTTAAGCAAAGTTGAATTTACCTTGAAAACAACCTGGAATTCTGCTTTCACGGCTAAATCTTTAAACAGGGCTCTTAGCTGTGCTTCTTATATGTTTTCTTAAAACATAAAAGGGCGATTTTCACTATAAATCCTATAAATCATGGAAATTTTGAAGAACTAACGAAGATAAGTGCAGTAAAGATCGACCATGAAGCTCGTATCGACCAGATAGTTTAATTTTGCTAAAAATTCGACGAGATTATTAATTCTATAGCTTAAATATGAACTAACGCAATAGATCTACATCAGATGTATTGAGATAGTTCATATTTAATATAGAGAATCAATATTCTCGTCGAACTTTTAGCAAAATTAATCTATCTGGTCGATGCGAGCTTCATGGTCGATCCCTACTGCACTTACCTGAGTTACAAAGCGACTTTCCCAAAGAAGAAGAACAATGTTTGTTTCTTAGGTTACGCTTGGATCAATTAACAAATATTTTGTTAAAATTTTACAAAACTTTAAACTAGGAAAAATTTCCAACAATTGTCGTTGGAAAATTTTCACGTTAATTCCACGAAATATGAGGATTTTTCCTATGGAATTTGCTAGGAATAATCTATGAAAATCTACAAATCGCCTTTGCGTCCCCATCAAAATATTTTTCTCTCAGTGTTTTATAATTAAACCGTTTCATTGAATGACGTGATTTAAATCACATCACTTCAACTGACCAATCTCATGGAGAAAGTCTGTCAATTTCCTGAAGTGATTTTGAATTGAATTAAATGTTTTCTACTTAGATTATATATACTGTGTGCTTCACCAATGATATATCATTTGAAGAGAACAGCAAAAAGAACAACTTCTTAGTTAAAGAAATGGGAACATCTAACTGAGTATTGTTATGTCTCTCGTATAGTAATTTTTATTTCACTGGCCCCTCCTGTCTGCTTTTTTCGTCTCTGTGTCTGCAATTGCCCAAATTAATTCCACGAGTAATCAATGAATGTAACTTTTTTGTCAGGGAGTTGTAGTTACAGAAATTATAAGTGGCTCTTCTCGGGCTTTTTATTCGGTCACAAAAACACATGTTCTCCGGAGTAATTGTGGTTAGAGAGGACCAATAAACAAGTGTTGTATTTTGTAATTATCTTGTTGGTTAAAAAAAAGTAATTTTTTTGGATGGCAAACGGCTTTTTCCAGCCACTATGAGTGACTTTGAGATTTTACGATTATTGAAAATGCTCATATAGAATTTGCGATGTGTTGACATCTTTGGGTGAAAATTCAGGGATACTGACGCCCACGATGGTATCACCCAAGAGTGTGGTAATTGAGTGAGAAACCAGCCAATTGATGAAATGACCATTTTCATCAAAAGTGGTTTTTTTTTGGCATTGACACCCGAAGAAGTTACGTGAGAAAAATATAGTCAAAACATTCGATACTCATTGATTTTTCACCCACACGATAAATCTATATTTACACGTGTTTTATTGTTTTTCACCAAAAATATATTCCCCAAATATCAATAGAATGGCGCTAATGTGCATGCAAAATACGAAGTGGAATAAATTTTCCAGCACGCAAATTCCGATAAATCAGTTGATGAAAAACACTCAAGATAATCGTTTCAACTTTTTTTTCGGCACTTCCTGCAAACCAATTTGTGTGCACTGCATAAGATTTTAATTAGAAGAAAAAAACACTCTCCTACAAGAAGTGAAGAAAAGCATATCATAAAATTATGGTAATATCTCATTTTAGTGCAATCTCTCTGTGATTTTTTTCCCTCTAATTAAGAAATGAAAAAAAAACACTTTTAATATAAAATGATTGGACTTTTAATTCAGAAAAGAGATGGATGGAGAGAAAAAAATTGAAGTGAAAGAATTAAATTGCGGAAGAAAATTTAAATGAAACAATTCAGCTGTAATTAGTTGTATTTAGAGAGGCAATATGTAGTGAGAGAGAGATGATTTTTCTTTCAATTGTGATTGTTGACTCACTAGAGCATTTTTTTTTGTCTTT
This sequence comes from Phlebotomus perniciosus, assembly GCA_918844115.2. NCBI lineage: Eukaryota > Metazoa > Arthropoda > Insecta > Diptera > Psychodidae > Phlebotomus > Phlebotomus perniciosus. The sequence goes on from CAKKOB020000081.1 coordinate 48,422, forward strand.
TAGCCTCTTCTAGTGAATGAAGCTCGCCCCAAATTTGTTGCTGTCACCAACCTTGAGGATGTCCAAGCTGTCAGGTGTGCAGAGTTCCATCCTAACGGCAAGGTCTACGCCGTTGGATCCAATTCCAAGACATTCCGGATCTGCGAATATCCAATTCTGGGGGAAATTCGGTGAGTTTTCAAAGATATTTTTGAGTATTTTTTTTAGTTAAAAATTGTCTTAAGAGCTCCAAATTTCGCGATTTGTCTTTGTGTCCGTCAGTTACTGAATTAGAGGTCAAACGGTTACAGATAGAGACTTTGGATCTTCAAGGACCCCCCCCCCCTCCAATATCATCACAGCACTCATGGGTCTTCTCTTTAATTTTTGTCACTTCAATCAAGTTCAAAAATGAAAATTTTCCAAAATTTAGCTTCTAAAAACATATTGGCAATTTTTGACCACGTACAAAAATTAATTAGTTACAAAAATACAAAAATAAATCACTAGAGGGAGATATTATATTATGGTCAGAAGTGGTGTACATTTGAATGGAAGTGCTTGTGAGCTTTGAGAAGTAAAGTGGAATTGTTGAGATAACTCAAACAATTTTGAAAACTTCCAAGGAAATGCTGGAACTTTGGGAAGTTCTTCCAGAGCCTTATAAGTCTTTCATAAGGCTTTTTGAAAACTTTCAGGAGCTTTTCAGGAAATTCCTAAACTTTGAAAAATGAAAGCTAAAAGCTGAAAGCTTTCTAAAATTGATGTAAAGCTCTACAGAAATCTGGAAAATTTGTAAAGCTTTCGGATAATTTTTAGAACTTTTGAAGTTCTCGCTAAGCTTTTGAAAATTCTAGAGATCTGAGGATTGTCTTAAAGCTTTCATAGAGAGCTTTAAAAGCCCTTCAAAGCTTTAGAAACCTTTCAAAGAAAGCTTTAGAAACCTTTCTTAGTAAGCTTTTTTTAGAAAGTCTTCTTAGAAAGCTCTAGAAACATTTTCTAAAAAGTTTACTTAAAGCTTTTTTAGAAAGCTTGTTTTAGAACGTTTTATTTTAAAAGGTTTTTTGGAAAGCTTTCATAGAATACTTACATATTTAAGCTCTAGAAAACTTTCGTAAAAAGCTTTAGAAAACTGTAATAGAAAATTAAATTGATTGGGTGAAAGCTCTTCAAAGCCTTTGAATTGGAGCTTTGGGGAACTTTTCAACAAAATAAGGAAGTGCTGGAAGTAGTGTACGTCTTTCTGACCATAATATCTCCCCCTTGTTATTTAACGTATTGTCACTATTTTTTTCTTAAATTTTTTTGTAAAAATTGGTCATTTACAATACAAAATTAACAAATACTTTGTAAAAGTGTCTCCAATTGAGATTTTTGACAAAATTTGTTACTCTACAAACATTTTTATCAATGAACTTGAGTCAACATGTTTTCGGTAGAATTTTGTATATGTTTGTGAATTTTACAAATTATGAACAAACGAACAAAATGATTTTCTTTATTTGTTTTGAATTAACTCTGAAAACAACCTGAAATTCCGCATCTAAATTCAATTCTTCAAGCAAGGCTCTTTGCTGCTTCAAACCAGAAATATTCGAAACAGAAACATATTTTCCTTTGCGTTTTCAATACAATAGTAATAAATAATATACAAATTATTAGTAAACATTTTTTGTTACGTATGTAATCAATGTAATCAACAATTTTTTTATTATAAAAAAATACAAAAAAGTTTATTAACAAATCTCTTTATATCCATGAAATAATAAATTGAAAGAACAAACTTTTACGAACATTTTACAAAGTTTTACAAAAAATTTCATTTAGATTGTAGGGTTAATTTTCACGTCTTAACTTAAGAGATTAAAAACAATATTCTTCCTCCAAATATGTAAAATTCAGGGAGGAACACACAACATACCAGCCCACAGTTCTCTTCAAGCGCACGAAGCACCACAAAGGGTCCATCTATTGCATGGCGTGGTCCCCACAGGGTGACCTCGTGGCCACGGGCTCAAACGACAAGACTGTGAAGTTGATGCGCTACAATGAGGTGCAACAGCAGCTGGAGGGACGCGAAGTGGAGCTGACGATGCACGATGGCACCGTGAGGGATCTCTGCTTCATTGAGGATAGCACCAACAAGGCCAGTCTATTGATCAGCGCCGGAGCCGGGGATTGCAAGATTTACGTGACGGACTGTGTGACTTCGACGCCCTTCCAGGCGCTCAGTGGCCACGGTGGACATGTCTTATCTCTCTACAACTGGGGTGGTGCTATGTTTGTCTCCGGATCACAGGTGAGTCCAACAGAGTCACTTTGTCAAATTGGAAATTTATTTAAAAAATTAATCTTTTCAGGACAAAACCGTGAGGTTTTGGGATCTGAGGACGAGAGGGTGTGTAAATATGGTGACACCGGCTACAGTTCCCGGCTCACGGCAGGGATCACCAGTCGCTGCCGTGTGTGTCGATCCGTCAGGGCGTCTCTTGGTCTCCGGACATGAGGACAGTTCCTGCGTGTTATACGATATCCGGGGAAATCGACCTATTCAGTGCTTCAAGCCACATGCAGCGGATATCAGGTGAGATTTTCATATTTAGAGCATCAATAAATAAATTCCCGTGAGAATTTACGCAGAATTTCAGCTAAAATCATCAAAAGCTGACATTCTGAGGAAAAGTAAATAATAAAGCAATAAAGTCTGCGTGATTTTCTCGAGGCATTGAAGCTTAAAAACACTCAAAAGGATCCAGATTTGATTGAATGGCATTTTCTGAGAAAATCTTCTTAAGAGATTTCTTAGAAAATTTATAGAACAGACTGATTGTTTTTCTCTCGGTTTTTTTCTACATTGATTCCAAATTTCCACTCAAATTCAATTTATTTTTATACTTCTAAGGAATTGGTAAAAAGAATTTTCCGGAAAATCATAATAGAAGCCAAATAAAAATGCCGTTTAGTCGAATTATGAGCTTTTGTATACTAAGAAAGTTATTGAATCGACTCAATGTAATTTTCCACAATTCTATTGAGTTTTTCCGGTAAATTGTTTTGCATTGTCTTGAGAAATGTTAAAAGACTAATATTTGGTCAAAATTTAATGGATTTCTATTGCAAAATACTAGTTGGGTAAATTCTAGGAGTATTTTTCTCCGGGTTTAGAACTGTTAAGTGTAAAGAAATTCAAGGCAATGAAGGCAATTTTTAGTAGAATTGATAACGATTAAAAGAAAATCGGAGGGAGTTTTATAACAAATTGTGAGAGAAATGCAGAGACGTTAATATTACGTTAAAATGCATTCGAACAGTTTTATGGTTCAAAATGCATTTAAATAAAACTGCTTTAAAACACCTTCTAACGCTTTAATTACTCGGGAATAAGATTGAGGCATACCTACCTACTTAAGGATAGACTCTAAGAGAGTTATCAGACGAGGAATTTGACGCAAGAATTTATTGCATCGACGTAATAACTGGGCGAGAAACTATCTTCCTCTCAACTGATTTACATTGGTTAGAAAGGGATACCGAAACGTAATAATGAGCGATTATTGCGT
>CAKKOB020000081.1:52060-62955 GCA_918844115.2 Phlebotomus perniciosus
CGATCAAAATTGGGGATGTTTCGGTCACCGATTTCTACAGAGATTTCTACGCGTAAACTTTATTTCAAAACTGAAATCTTCAAAGGTGGTTTTTTCAGTCGATTTTTGAAAAAATGCTTTTAATATCTAAACTAAGAATAATCTTTATGCCACCTTCCAATTCATAGTAATTTAGTCCAGGTCATTTCGAAGGGTAAGAAATAAAACGCCCTGATCGAATCTTCCCCTGATCAATTATTCCCGCTCTCTTCTATATAAAATAAAATTGATAGGTAGCATGAAAACTTTTCAAAGCTTCCGGATTTGACTTTGGGGAGCTTTTCTACAAAATGTAGAAATGTGGCAAATGGTGTACGGCTTATTGACCATAACATCTCCCTCCCCCTTAGAAATGCCAAATAATATTCTGAGACTAATATTTTAGCCAAATATGAAAAAAAAATCTTGACCCAACGATCCAACCTGCACTTACCTTAGACTAGAAAAAAGTCTAGATTTCTGTTATGAAATTATTTTTTAAGAATTCCTACAGTATTTTTTTATTTCTGTATTTCCTGTTGCAGATCCATAAGATTCTCCCCATCTGCATATTACTTGCTATCCGGCGGGTATGACAATAAGTTGGTGCTGACCGATCTGCAGGGTGACCTGACGATGGCTCTGCCATCCGTGGTTGTGGCTCAGCACACGGATAAGGTGATTTCTGGCCGATGGCATCCCACAGATTTCTCCTTCTTATCCACATCCGCCGACAAGACGGCAACTCTATGGGCTCTGCCGCCCATCTAATCCAACTGACTGGATGGAAGGAGAGATGTTTAATCGATTGCAAAGGTGCATTAACATTTAATTACATTTCTTCACCCTGTTCTCAGCCCCTCCCCTCCCCAGCCCTCCCCCTGTTTAACTCTTGTTGATTTCATGGCGTTTCTTATTCTTTGTAATTTATTAATTTTTGCATTAACTTGTTTTTATGTTCTTTTTTTTACTTGACATCTCCTCTCTGTGCAAAGTGGACTGGAAAATTATTTTTTTTTACATTTATCATCATCGCTAATTTATTAAAAACACCCATTTTTATACATTTCTAATTAATAAAAAAAAATGCAGCATATTTATTTGCTAACATGACGGCATTTGAGAGTCTCGATCGCACAGAGAGTGGGAGAGAAAAAAATATGAAAGAAAAAATTATTTTGAGAAGAAAAAAAAACCATTTTTCTACTGTATATTTTGTGAAACTTTTTCTAGTGCAACCTCTATTTTATCCTTCTTATAATATGATTATAAAGTGGAGATAAAGAAAAAATCAAAATGAATAGAGAATGAGAAAGAATAACTATATAAAACTATTAATTATTGACTATTGAAATCTTTCTTATTAATCATTGACAAAGGAAAGAGAAGAGAGAAAGAGATGTACTATTGGAGAAAATAATAAAGTGTTGTAGTTTTTAATATTTAAACATGAAAGAGTAGAACACAATGAAAGGATATTATACACTCTTAAAAAATTCATGCGATGAAAGCTTCTGTTGAAAATGCTGTTTCATTTTTGCTAAAATTAAAAAAAGAAGAAGAAAAAAATATGGTGTAAAAAGCAAATTGGCTAAAGAGATTGTGCGAAGGAAATTGGTTCATTTTATAATTAGGACATTGTAATAATGACAATTTATACGTACTAATGGTAATTTGTCGATGTATTTTTCCAAACACACTCACCCAAAAAAAAACACACAAATAAAAATCATGAAAAGATTTACTAAAAAAAAATCACATGTGTATTCCGGCTCGTGTTTTTTCCTCCAACATCTCGGGACACCTTTCTATTGTTGGTCGCAGGGGCAGAAGAGAACTTGAGAGAGAGAGAGAGAGAATTGCGCCATTCAACTTTTTGTCATCCACATTCTTCTTGTGTGTTGGCTCTCTATTTTGTTGGTCGCATAGAAAAGAAGTCTTCAATATATGCACGGTCAATGGGCGACCCATCTGACGATCGATCATACTCTATGCGATTATATTTTCGCCTAACAACATTGCATCGCGTGCGGGATTCTACTGAGGGAGAAATCTCTTATTTTTAAGAGATTGAAGGGGAAATATTTCAAAAGAGAACTTTTCCTGGTTTGTCCACTAATATCTGAACTTGGAGGGAATCTTGCGTGGCCTTACGAAGACCTCGAAAATTTGACGGACTTTTTCAACCCTATAGGGTCACTAATGGCCACTTAGACGCTTCAGTAAGGGGAAAAAAACATTTCATAGATAGGAAAAGACACTGTTTAAGTCATTTTCTAATATATTTTTTGCTATTGTTTTAAGCAAAAGTTAAGTTTTCCGATTTAACTCATCTAAGAATGATAACCATTATCAGATCATTTTATACCACAATCTGCCAGAGACTTCCTATAAAATTAATTCTGGGAAAGCAATTTGATAAAAACTTGCTTAGCGCAATGTGTAAAAATGATTAGGCCATAAGTGGTAAAACCTTTCAAAAGAGAAACCACTAATGGCCATCTTAAAATTTTAAACAAAACCAAGAAAAAAATCACATAAAATTAATACGAAAGGATAAATTAGTTATTAATTGATAGAATCTTGATGAAGAAAATCGAATTACTCTCGTGAAAATATTCAACATCCAGTCATGATGATCTCCTCGAACGAAAAATTACTTTAAAAGTAACCGCTCTATTCGGGAGTTTAAATTTCCAATTCTAATAAAGATTTTTGGAGGTTTAGAAACATTTAAAGATTTTAAAAGTAGGTATTCGGTGATTTTTCCAAGAATTTTTCTATAAAAAACTGAATTTTTTTGAAAAAACTACAAGTCCTAGAAAAAACCTGTAGATTTCCGTGAAAACTGCAGGTTTTTGCAAAATCTAGAGATTTTTCTGTAAAAAACTGAAGGTTTTTTAGGTGCGTTGGTAAATCTTTACAGACTACAGGCCGACTAATGTGACCTGTGATTCTTTTGTGGTGAACTCAGAATGGGATCAAATTCAGTTTTAAAATTCAAATTTTTAAAATTTATATTCTGTTAGATTTTTACTGAATTCCTGTTTTAAGTTCGATCTGTCCATTTAAAAAAAATATTTTTTAGAATCATTCAAGATGGCGGATGCTTTGATTTTTATCCGATCATACAAGCTGATGTGAATCTGGAAGAATTACTGCTACAAACTCATTCCAAAAGCCCGATGAAAGTTAAGCTTTTGAATTTAAAACTTTTAAAACATAGAAGAAAATCTTACTTCATTAAATCTAGCGGAAAATTCTTATAAGAACCTACCTAGAACGCCTGAAAGAGGTCAAAATGACTACAAGTTTAATAACGATGTTGTTTATGGATTAATTAAACGATCTCCTTTTTTTTAGTTAAAAGTTAAAATTAGCAGCAGGTATGTCTTGTTTATTCCCGTGTTTATGGACGAATTTTATTTAATATACATATAAATCTTTTTGCCTTAACAATCATGGCTAAATGTATGTATAATAATTTCTCTTAGTAATTAATTGGAGTCCCGGTAAACTTGCTGGATCCTATAAATAGGCTTTGCCTTATTATGGCGCTGTCAGACGTCAACAATTCAGCCAACAGATTTTTACTCTTGAAAGCTGCTTAACAGCATTTTCCAGTGGAAAATCATCAAATTTCCACTCAAATCCTGTCTGTTATGCATCACTGAAGAATCTGTAAAAGGAATTTTCTGGAAAAACTCAATATTATTGAGGAAAATGACGTTTAACCGAATCAGGCGAATTAAAACTTATTTAAGTAGGTACTTAAATTTCAATTGAACGGCATTTTCCTCACTATTATTGAGTTTTTGCGGAAAATTCTTTTTAGAGAATCTTCAGGAACGCAGAAAAGACAGAAAAAATGCCATAAAATAGCTTTCAATCGTAAGAATCTGTTCCCTGAATTATTGACGTCTGACAGCGCCTAGAAAGAGCATTTTCTAATGACCTAATTTCAAATCTTCCCAAGAGGTGAAAAATTTCCCAGAAAAAAAGAAATTTCGGAAAGAAATCTCCGAGTTTGATCTCATTTTCTTTTAAATACAATTCTTAGTATAATTTTAGTATAATTCAAGGGAGTCATAATATTGTATCGTAGTTTTATCTACTGAAACATATTAAACCGGTATGAAGTAGCTTAAATAAAAACGTTTTAACCCCTTCAATTACCTTTGAGTGGACAAAAGTATATGAACGGGGTGGATTTTGCTTAAAAAGGAAGTGAATTCACCGAAGCTCGCAGGGCTTTTATTTACCATAACTTTTATAGAGACACTTGATACACCCTAACAACCGTCCCTTTGAGCATTGTAATACAAATAAAGAGTCCTTATTAAAATGCTGTTCCTGCCAATGTTCGTGCTTTGCACGTGAAAGTTAGACAACTCTTCCAATGAAGTTCTCTTGAAGGGTGTCGATTGAATAAAAGGCAAATTGGCGGCACTTCCTCGACAACTGGGAAGAGCACCACCATTTATCGACAGGTTTATGCGAATGGCATGTTTTACCTGAGAGAGTTTCTCATTTTCTCTCTCTCTCTCTCTGGAGGGTTTCTTTTTTTTTTGTTGTCTTTCCCATCAGCATAAAAGCCAGTCGGTGAGTGTATGCCACACACTCTCTCTCACTCTTGGAGGAATCCATCCGCAATCACCACGGGCGGGAAACCATTTCTTCCACAGATCATTTTCAAGAGCAACAGAGGAATGATCGTGAATTCGGTGTAGCGAGTGTATAGCAGTAATTTTTGCCTATTAATTATTCCATAAAGGAAATCAATTGATTCACAAGAGCGCGTGTTTTCAATCGATAAGTGGACTCTATGTTATCGGGGACCAAGATATTGTGCATCGTGAGTGAAAATGCAGCTGACCGTCTAAACTAAATTCAATTGAACCATTTTCAAATCACAACTACAACAGCAAAAATCGTGCCACAGTGTTTGAGAGAGAGCAAGTAAATGAAACATTTTATGCAGACTTGGCGCGAAAAAAGGCCAAGTGAGTGTCTTTCAAGTGAAATATTAGCGCGCGGGGCAATATATCGAAAAGGAGTTGCAAAGAGATCACTCAAACACACATTAAACTCGCCTTTTATATTGTTTCTTTACATGAAGCATACTCATAATAATAAAAAAAATAATACAGCGCGGCATCGAATGAACTTCGCAGTGGAAGTCGGGCAGTTTGCTTAGAGGCACCGAGAAGTGCAGTGCGTGATTCACTTTGGCTGTACTGGAAGTGAAACCTCCTCTCCTGGAAGATATAACCAACATCATGAAGCAGATTCTGCTTCTTAGAAATTTTTCACATAACATTTCAAAGTGAGATTTCTCGAGAAATATTTGCATAATAAGTGTATTGAGAAATAAATAGCAAATATTTAACATAATGTGACGCGACTGTTTTTTTTGTTGTCTTCGCCTGATCAAACTTTATCTTCAATTGATTAAGTAAATTCCGGAGTGAGTGATCTTGTATTACTCATAATTTCTTGGATGACTTTTTTTTCTATTAATCACCCATTTGTTGGAGTTTATCGGCAAAAATTATTCCCATCAGCTGAATGCATGAAGAAAATACAGTGGTGAGGAGAAAAATCCACTCAGGTGAGTGACATTTAATCACTTCTTTTGAAATTAAATGTAGCAATTTTAGCGCTGAATTGCGCTGGAGCATCCATGTGTGAAGGGGAATTTAAGTGCAAAAAGTTTGTGAATGGTGTACGCTTTAAGGTATTTCAACTATCGATAGTTTCGTATTGGCAAATTCTTTCTGAATTCTGATTGGAATACTTGTTAAAAAATTTCATACTATTTTTTTAAGATTATTATCATATGATGTGGAATATATTTTAAAACTGACAATATATGTTTCAATTTAACCAAGGGGGGTTATTAGGATCAACCACTTCTACATTTTGTATGAAAATTCACTAAAAATTGCTGCACTTCGGAAGCTTTGAAGAGCTTTCATCCAAAACTGATTCAAAAGGTGGATCCACACCATTATATAATCATCGAAGTATCTTAAATAAACAATTAAAAGCCTTGTTTAAACTTAAGGCTGGCTTTAAGCTGGAAGCTTACTTAAAGTTGTCTTAAAATTTAAGTTCGCTTAAAGATTAAAGCTCGGTTAAAGCTTAAGACTGGCTTGAAGCTGGAAACTGGCATAAAGCTGTTTTAAAATTTAAGTCTGGTTTAAAGCTTTAAGTTTGCTTAAAGTTTCAAGCTGGTTTAAAGCTTAAGACTGAATTTAAGCTGGAAGATGACTTAATATAGTCTTAAATTTTCAGTCTAGTTTTAAGCTTTAGGTTTGCTTACAGCTTAAAGCTGGTTTAAAGCTTAAGACAGGCTTTAAGCTGCAAGCTTACTTAAAGTTGGCTCAAAATTTATGTTTGCTTAAAGCTTAAGACTGGTTTTAAGATGGAAGCTGACTTTAAGCTGGAAGATTACTTAATGCTGTCTTAAAATTTAACTCTGGCTTAAAGCTTTAAGTATGATTAATGTTTAAAGCTGGTTTAAAGCTTTAGACTAACTTTAACCTGGAAGCTTACTTAAAGTTATCTTAAAATTTTAATCTGGTTTAAAGCATTAAATTTGCTTAAAGCTTAAAGCTGGTTTAAAGCTTTAGACTCACTTTAAGCTGGAAGCTGAATTAAAACTGTCTTAAAATTTAAGTCTGGTTTTAAGCTTTAAGTTTGCTTAAAGCTCAAGACTGGTTTTAGCTGGAAGCTGACTTAAAACTGTCATAAAATTTAAATCTGGCTTAAAGCTTTAAGTCTGCTTAAGGCTTAAAGCTGGTTTAAAGCTTAAGACACGAAAGCTTGAAGCTTACTTAAAGTTGTTTTAAAATTTAAGTCTCGCTTAATGCTTAAAGCTTTAGACTGACTTTAAACTGGAAGCTGACTTAAAACTGTCAAAAAATTTAAATCTGGCTTATAGCTTTAAGTCTGCTTATAGCTGGTTTAAAGCGTAAGACTCGCTTTGGAAGCTGACTTAAAGCTGTCCTAAAATTTAAGTCTGTCTTAAAGCTTCACGTTTGCTTAAAGCTGCTTTAAAGCCTATACTGGCTTTAAGCTTGAAGCTGACTTAAGCTTAGAGCAAAGCTTTTCAAAAATATTTTAAACACAAACCAATTAAATGAGATTTATGTACATATAGGCAGGCTTTATGTGGGGAAGCTTTCATTGGAATTTCGTATGAATTTCCATAGGAGAGTTCCTGGGAAACTCAAGGAAAAGTGGTACAGTCCTAGGAAGAGTCGACTAGAATTCCATATGGTATTCCAATGAAGCTTTATAAACCTTCTAGGAGCGCTCCAATATGGAAAATCAAATCCAATTCCTGCAGATTGATCCATTTTTAGTGGAATTTCATGTAAGATTATAGAAACCAATCTATAATCAACGAGTACTCCAATAGAATTTCATAAAAAGAAAATCCATGGAATTTATGATGCATAAACAATGGGAAGTCGAATGGATCCTTCTTATGGAGCTCTACAGATATTTTCCCTGCGCCCCATTCCTTTATGTAAATTCAACTTTCCTCCAACATGGGAGAAAGTAAAATATTTGGGAAAGCTCCAGTGAAATTCTAAGAATTTTATATAGAAAATATCTGCATAAAGTCTAAAGTAAATGTTTTCACATGCTTATTAGGGCCCTCGAACGAAGTTTCTGACCCTCTTTCATTATCTATTCTATTGAGCAGAATTTCATAGAAATGATTAACAGAATCCCCTTCATCTTTCTGCGAATTCATTCATAAGAATAACACGTGTTCGAAATATGAATTTTTTTAGCTCCAACCATAAAGAAACATTTTTGTAGTCTATTTTTTCTGTCTGTTAACACCACAAGAGAATTTCTGTTAGGCATTTCTTTCGCACAAGCATTTTATTCTCTCCTTCATTCATCATTTTTTTTATAGAGGTAGTGCTAATTGGTAAAATTGAGGGAAAAGATAGACCTAAAAATATCCCAAATACTCCCACCCGTTAGGATAAATATCTCAGCCTATATTTATCGACAATATTTATCAATATTTTCAATGGCTCTTCCCCAACTCTCTGAAGCCGAGCGAGTCAACAGAGTGAAAAGAGGCACGAGATTGAGATCAGAATGACCTTTAGCGGATGTGAAATATTTCACAGACTCATGTGATATGGAGAGGAAGAAGGAATCGCGCCAGATAATGACAATTCTACAAGTTTATGACGATCTGGTTGGTATTTATGGAATTTTCCTCTTTACCACCTTTAACTGAGCAATTCAACAATTCGCTCTCACACGTGTCCGTGGGCATAAGAATGAGAAGCTTCAAAGAGTGAAGGATTGATTTATTTTTAGACACAATTTGGGATGGGCTAAACCCATTTGCAAAATTGCCTTTTGTGAAATATTATTTAGCAAATCGGCGACAAAGTTTTATGGGAAATTTTTCTGAATAATAACCCTCAAGTAAAAATAGCTTCTTTGAAGTGTTCAACAAGAAGTACTGATTAAATTTACACCCAAGGGAGAGATAATTCGGTGAGAAATGGTGTACACTTAAATGGAAGTGCGCGAACGTATTTGCAAACAGAAATGCTAAGCTTTCATCTTACGAGCTTTTGCTGAAACTTTGCAAAAGCTTTTGGGTCAATAAGTGAGCTTTAAAAATTCATTGAAATCTTCAAGGGGGAGATATTAGGGTCAAACCACTTTTTGACTAAAAGCTCTTCAAAGCTCTAATTCAGATGCTTTCATAAGCTTTCATCATATCAATTTCATTGTGTTCTTCCTATGACATCTTTCTAGAGCTTTTTGAAGGAAAGTGTCACTAGAAAGCTTACTGGAAGCTTACTAAGAAAGCTAAAAAAAACATTCTAAAGTTTTCTATGGAAACTTTCTAAAGTTTTTTAAGTCTCTAGAAAGTGTTCTAGAAAGTTTTCTAGTAGCTTTTCCAAAGCTTTATTAAGCTTTTTCAGATTTCTCGAGCTTTCAAAGAAAAATGTCACTACTAGAAAGCTTTCTAGAAGCTTTTCGGAAAGTTTTATAAGAAAAAATTTTCTAAGAAGAGTTTCTAAGATGGATTCTAAGATGGATTTCCCTAAAAAGAAAGCTTTGAAAGCATTTTGAGAAGGCTTTTCGAAAGCTTCGTAAGAAAGCTTTTTAAAAGCTTTCTAAGGTTTCTAAATAAGCTTTCTATGAAAAGTTTCTAAAGCTTTCTATGAAAAGTTTCTAAAGCTTTCTATGAAAAAGAAAATATGCAAAAGCTTCCCAGAATTTTCGAAAGCACTAAAAAACCTATCTGAAAGCTTTCACGAAGAGCTTTTTTTACAGCAATTTTTGAAAGGTTTCTTAAGAATATTTTCTTTCTTAAAATAAGAGACTCACTTATCAGGTAATAAAAACAGAGAAATCCCTCCAAACGAGAAGTCAGTAATGAATTACGTGATCTGAAGAGAGTCTCGTGCTTGAAATGTCGAGTATTTCCCAGATAATTCAAATTTATTGAGGAACACTCCGCTTATACGATCGACCGGTATAGACACCCTGATAAACTGATTACATCCCATGAGATTATATTGACGACTGCTGAATGTGGATCTCCGGGGGATATCAAAGTCAAGACTCCGATGAAAGAAAGTGGGCAAAATTATTGCGTCAAGTCGTTGATGGAAAAAAACCAGAAAGTGTGTGAGGCACAATTTTATACGCAAGACAAGATAAAACAATTGCCCAGATGTCTTGAGAGAACGATTATCTTCCTCAATTTCCTCTCCGCCGAGACGTGATGGTGGAAAAAGGGAAAAATGCGATGTTTGTGGCACGAGATTTGGAGACACGATTCCAGGAAACATGTCTGTCAATAAAATCTACAATCTATACACATCGTACTCTAAACATATATAATATTAGCTATAGTAGCTAAATATATTTTTCGAAGCCTGGGATGAATTGACGCAAGAGAGCTTTCCAGATATGGCACTCTATTCTGAGAAATTTCTCAAAGCATAAAAGCTCACGAAGATCATTGAGAAAAAAGTGAGAGAAAAATCAATGAGCAAGACAATTAATAATTATCTACGGGGATTTAGCATTGGGTCAAGGTGGAAAGTGACAGAATTTGACTTTGTTCTATAATTGGAATAAAGTATATCAACTGACAAGGTATTTTAATGCGCTAGTTAGAGTCTTTGGAAAAATCCTCAATCAAGGGACTTTTAAAGTTGCGGAGAATTTTCTATTTCGTAATACCCAGAGTATTTGTCATCATTTAATTATCGCAATTTATCATTTTCTCAGTGATCAAATTAGTTTATGGTTACAAGCATAAAATGCTTGATAAAATGAGATTCACGTGCAGGAAATATTGGCAACATGTTGACGGTCAGTTTGCATCGCAACTGTGGAAAAATTTATTCACACACTCACTAGGGTGTCTCATTTTATATTATACATGTTTGAGAAGATAAATTTTCGCAGACTTTTAATAAAAAAAAATATATTTTTAGAAATACAGAAATTTTGTAAAAGATTTTTTAGAAATAGGGTAGTGTGGTACATTTTGGAACAAGGTACATTTCGGGTCTTAACGGGAGGTTTTCAGAATGCATCCGCTCACAATCATATAAATAATTGTTTTCTCTTTATTTGAATTTTAATTTAGCTCTTTATGCACCAGATAAACATAAAACTTCTTAAATTCCAAATTGTACCACGTTCCAAAATGTACCACCCTGCCCTAATGTGAACCCTTCTCGGTATTTTCTAAATTGATGTCGCAGACCGATAAATTGCAGAATGATTCATAGAAACAGAAAGCCCACGATAAGAGGACTATTTATCTGTACCGTGACTGAATTTTGCAAACTTTTTCGCGACTT
>CAKKOB020000082.1:0-21531 GCA_918844115.2 Phlebotomus perniciosus
TGGCTTGAAGAGAATTGCTGGACGCCATTTTGACATTATGAACAAACTTTACCAATTATCTACAAACTTTGTTTGTTGTCAGGTTTGTCATGCAAACCTTTTTGCAAACTTTTACAAATAAATTTGGTTTTTAGTATGAAAATTAACAATTTTATCGAGAATTTCCATCAAAAATGAATTCATATTGCATTTAATAAGAGAAAAACATAATTTTGGGCAAATTTTAACCCATTTTGTCACTAATTGAATAAATTTAGGCAATTTTATTGCAAATTGTAAGCTTTTGGGCAATTTTTGTGTTAATTTGCCTAATTTTAGGCAAATTTAAAAAACTATTAGGCGTTGTATTATATAGCCTACTTTTAGGCAAATATAGCTAATTTTCAGACAATTTATATTACTCAAATTGACTGTTTTGGGAATTCATATAAAACGCTTAAAAAATAAACAAATAAACAAAAAATACAATTAATTCTCTTTCTGTTTTAAAAAAAAACTCCATTAAGTAAACTTTATCGTTTCGCTTATTGTAAATATTATAGATCATGTTTACGCATAAATGCATTTCCATAAAACTCCGCCTCGGGATTTCCCGTCATAAAATGTTAAATTTACCAGCTTTACCATGAAATTCATACTTAAAATATAATTTACAAAGTGAAAACTACATAAATTATGCTTAAATCTGCTGAGCAACTAAATAGGAAAACTTTTCTCTTTTTTTTGCCCTCCTCCGGGATAAACTCCATCAACATATCCTCATGGACAACGAATGTTTTCCCTCCGTGATAAGGTGTTGGCATTCAATCTGCAAGGATCAAGTAATTGGTATCGTTTGCACGCAAAAACACTTCCGGCTCCACTACTGCGAACAGGTAAATTAAAGCATTTAGTGTATTGAATTAATTCCCCAGGAAATGGATTTAATACAAAACAACCCTCCAGACAGGCGAATGGGGGGATGAAAGATAATTCAATAAACTCTCCTAGAACATATGGGGTGATCGTCTCCAAACGCTAAACTTTCTGCTGAATTAAAATGACTTCTCCTCAACAATTTTACGCCCATGTCATCGACGGAGGGAGGGGGAGCGGGGGTAGGAAGGTGAATGAGTCAAAGGATACAAAAACGTAACCAGGAGTATAATTTAATTTCACCATCGAATGGTAAAGAAGAGAAAATTTAATTCAATAGTGCAAAAACTTTCTCATTCATTTAACCCGCTTTTTCACTGGAAGCCTTTCTGGGAATTATTTCTCTCACCGATAGAAAACCAGTTACATTCATTAAAATTTCCCAACGTGAAAAAGCATCCTGTCTTGCAAATTATTAGCTCAGTTGTCCAACCAATTAGATGGGAAAACTTCCGAGAATTTTCCTCTCAATATACGTTGAATTTTAATCCTTTCAAATCATTTATATTTCTTAGAAATTCCCTTTCAACCCTCATTGCTACTTTCCCAGTGAAAGGGAGTGATTTTCCAACTCTGAAAAAAGTAGTTGGTGAAAATTTGTAAAAATTTGTAAAAGAAGATCATTTCGGGATATAAATTTGACAATAACAAAAGATTGGTAAAAGTTCGTTATTTGTTTGTAATAAATTGTAAAATTTGCAAATTTTGAACAACAAGTTTGTTCTTTCCAATTTAACAAACTTATTACAAAATTTTACAGTTACAAAAAAGTTTGTCATTTTCAATTTCACATATACTTTACAAATTCTCACCAACCTATTTGTTTGTACAAATTTGTAAAATTTACAAACATTGAACAACAATTTACAAATTTAAACAACAAAATATTCTGGTAAAAGTTTGAAAGTTTGTAAAAATTTGTAAAATTGAGGTCAACAAACATTTTACTTAAATTTTGTTAGAAGATTGGTATGAGTGTTCCAACAATTTGTTTGTTAAAAGTGAATATGTTTTGGTAAAAACTTGTTGTTTCGAAAATTACAAATCTTTTCAAAATGTTACAAATTTTGTGTAAAAAGGTTGTAAATTTAGAAATTACAAAATTTCTACAAAAAATGAGCAAATTTTGACAAATATTTTGTTGGAACACTCATTTACAAATCTTTTGTAATTTTCTATAGGAAATATCTTTTTTTACAAACTTTTACCAAACATTTTTTTCAGAGTAAGCTGTACCAAACTGGGGCGCCTCCCCCTACTTACACTTTAAGAAAGTTAAATTGAAAAAAGTTTTTTGTTTTTTTTTAATCTATTTTGTTTAGACGAGACGATCTGCACAAAGACACTCCCTGGCGATAAAGATCAAGAAGCAGTTATTTACATTTGTTATTGTCTCTAAAATACAAAGATGATAACGCCAATAAATTAAATTTTTTAACATTTTCTCCATGTGTATGCAAAACGAGTAGCATCGAGTAATTCCCAACCATAAAAATGTGATCTGGGGATTTTTTACTTTGTATTATTTGATTTATTATTATTTTATATTTAATAAAATAATGAATGTAGAAAACTATATATGGATCTAATGGCTGCAGAATAAACCTGTTGGGTGAAATCCACACAATTAAATGACTTTGTGCCAAATTCTTGGGAAAAGCAGCAAAAAGTGGAAAACAACATTAAATTCGGTGACATGTTGGAGTCACATGCTGGGCGAGAGAGCGAGTCAGACTGATAAATCTAATATTTAGCCTTGAAAATAAACAAAAGGTTACTTCACGCTGTCAAAGAGGCAAGAGCCACCAGTAATGACAAATGAAGGAACATTTTATGGAGAAGAAAAAAAAACGCGCCCGAAACATATGACTCAACAGAAATTTATCCAAATCTCCAACATCTCTGGTCCCTCTTCTGTCTCACTCTGTGTTGGAATAAACAAAAATGCCAGAACACAAATTATTGTAATAATATGACGTGGGCCAAAAAAATTGAGCCGTCATAGACAGAAATTCTCCGCGGACGCCATTTTAAGCATCAGATTCTGTGTGACTTTTTTGACCGCAACAACCAAACAAAAATGCTCTCTTGAGGACACACACAGACAATTTAAACAGACTTTTTTGCAGCAGTGCTCAATATATAAAAAATTGATCGATTTCTGATTAATTCGTTCTTGTTCTCTCCTGTCGCTCCACCTTATTCTTCTCACCTCCCATTGATTTCTCGAGCCAAAGACGGAGAAATGACGATAATTCATTTCTCATGTTACCGTCCATGAGATTACTTTGAGATTAGAGTAAAATCAGACTCTAAAAGCTTCTAAAATGCGTAATAATCGTCAAATTGAAGAGTTAATACATTTCGAGCGTTGAAGTGATTTGAAATTCAAAATTGACAGCAATGTAACTGTCAGACAACTGTCAAGCTGACAAAAAACGTTCTTTTAATAATGTATGACGCTGATTTAAAAGACAACCCTTATCGAATTTTCCTGTAACAGCCCTCGAGGGTAAAAAACATTGGTTGTTCACCACCCAAGCCACCCTCCGACGTATGATAAATCATCCGTGCAGTAGTGGTCACGAATGCCGTGACTGTGGTGGCGCTGCGCACGCTCCCTGCTTCCTGAATCAGTCTAGGAGAGCTGTTGGGGTGAGAATTCACTCACACAGACCACGGGTGCGCCCTGCACATGCACACTGGGTGGCTCAAGGGCCCCCCCCCCACCCAATTACATAGGAGAATGGGTGGCCTCCCTCCCCAAAAAACGCACACACAGGCGGAAGTTGTTTGGGAGTCGTCGATGCACCGCCCCGACGCCGAAAAAAAAGCTTTCAGTTTGTGTGCGAGAAAAAGAGGAAAAATTGCCAAAGAGGGAGAAACTAAAGCTCCAATGCACACATACACGATTTGGGAAACTCCTGAAAATTTTTCCACTCTGTGTGGGTGTTGGGAAAAGGGATGATGCATTTTTTATTATAAACTGATCTCATACAGTTATTTTTTTCGAGGAAATGGAGTTTATTGGGGTGAGAAAGTCTTACATCCAGTTAGCATTTAAAATATTGAGTAGATTAGCCATGTGATAAGAGATGGCGGTGTATTAATTCTTCAAATTGTATAATTCAGTTGTAAACCACTGAGAAGAAAAGTATTAAAGCTCTTGTATTTTCAAGCTTTTTTATAGTGATTTAGTTTTAGGAGGTTGGGCTGTCTGAGAAATATTTAGCACGTGGGTGGACTAATTAGCATAAAGGTGTTCTCTTATTAATATCTTCCCCTGACACGCCACACACACAAATTCCAATAGATAATTAGTTTCTCTCCAAAAACTGAAAAGTCTAAAGGATGGATGGAAAAGAGGTTGCTAATCCCAAAAGCTGAGGCGCTTTACTCGCCTTTTTGTTGCGTCTTTTTCCCCCTGATTTCTTATGGTTTAAAAAACCGTGTCGGAATATTAATGATCCAACCGTCGATGATGTATTGAGTCATATTCTGGTGGGTATTCTCTCTTCTCCACCATCTCTCCCTTGTTTTGTTAGTCAGCAACAAATCCCAGACACTCATTTTGTGCCATTCCATTAAAATTATACTCGCCCCGTGGAATTACACGGGAATAGAGAGAGAGAGACGGAATTTTTATTGTTCGACCTCTTCCCACCCATTCCGCACCATCAACATAATGCAATTTAACACTTTGATGTCGGTGGTTGATGCACAAGAGCAACCGTGTCTCCCGATTTGGGATTCACAGTGTCACACACTGGTGGGTGGATTTTAAACGGGGCTTTATATAAGGAAAATGCATTTGCATCGTAAGTCATTGTTGAAGAATGTCAGGGAGGAAAACTTTCTGCCACGGCAACTTTGCAAAACAACTCCAAGAATAAAGGAAAGAATATAAAAGTGTTTAAAACAGCCAAGGAATTTAAATACTATTTTAACGAGTTGTTGTGGGGAGTTTTATTTACTAGCAACATCGGTAAAAGAATTTATAGGTAATCTTTATCATTAAATAATAATGAGAGTTTGGTCAATTTACAATTTGTAATAGAGCTTTAAGTGTTTAAAATTTATTTCCATGAGCTTTTAATAAAATTAGAAATAGTTTTTGAAAGCTTATTCGAAACTCAAGAGCTTAACATATACCATAAGCACAACAATTTGTTAATGAAGTCCAGTTTAAATTCTCCTCAAATTATTTAATGCGGAGAATTAATCAAAATAATTTCCAGGATAAACTGCATGTTGTAGCGCGAATCAAGTATAATCCTCGTTTAAAGGTTTAGTTTAACACTTCAATGATCACACGGCGATTTTGGAAGATCAAATACGTGAGTTTTGGTTGATTTCTATTAGCAGCGATTGCCAATATTGATAATCAATAAGGAATAAAATAATATTATAAAACCAAAAAATAAATTAAACATTTTTGTATCTAAACTTCGCAAACATTCCCATTTGTTATTGCCCCGACACAAAAATGGCAATAGGGGGAAGTGGGGATGCTTCGGAGGTGGGGCAGCTTCAAAACAGGAGTTTTTCTCATATATTTTACCATAGAATTTTCCCATACACTAACACAATTTCTCTGACCGTCGGATCAGGACCAGGCCCTTTATTTTTCTAAAAAGCCCCCCTATCCCCTATAAAAACATGTTTTTTGGTATATCTCGAAAACGGCTCTAACGATTTTTTTCATTTTCACATATGTTTTGTAGATTCACTAGACGCACTTTTCGTCCATACATGCCAATGACCTTGAACTATTCCGTCTAACGGTTTTTCAAGGTCAAATGTTTGAAATTCTCTTTTCAAGGTTTTTATTCGCCCCAAACCCATCATGTGGGTACTCATTTTAAAGGTCTTTGAATTTCCTACAATCCTAAACCGGTTTAAACTTGATCCGGGTTTTAACCAGTTTTAATCCGGAATTCGTTCTCGATTCTTAACCCCAGTATAAGGGTATTCATTGGAAAGGTCTTTGAATTTCCAAAACTTTTAGACCACTTATAGACCAGTATTTTTAAAGAATTTCATCAAACACATTCGACAAGAAAGCAACAGACTTTATCATCCCACTAACTCCCTCTTCCCTAAACGCAACGTGTCCGGGCACTCCGCCAAGTCTAAACTTGTCAATCACTTTATTGATTAGAAATCAAAAGAAATCAAACTTACAGGTAGAGTTGTAGTATTTAAAAGTAATACTATCAATTGCATCTCTATTCAAATATTAATAACTCTATGCCTTATTCCATGATCTTCTTTAAATTTCTATCATGATTTCGGCGACTGTTTAAAATCATTTTTCTATAAGTTGGATGTGTCTCTCCTGTTTCGTATCTCTCTTGGTATTTTATTTACTTTTTTGCGGCTCCCGATTATGCTCTCTTCCCCAACATCGTCGGAGAAGATTGCTGAGGAAATAAACACTTGTTTGGAGTTCTTTTCTCACTATGTTCGCCTTTTTGTCTCCTTCATGCGTGAATGGGTTGTGGAAGGGAATTTGATATCTCAATCGATTTGGGTGAATTCGCTTCAAAAGAACAAAGGAGGGTGATGCAAAAATATTAATATTTCCCATTTTCCACCCTCGCTTTTCTTTTTGCACACACATTTTTCTTCAGTGTCATCGTTGTTTTCTCACCCTTTGCAGAGGAGAGGGGCGAGAGACAAAAATCTAATTATGAAATAAACAACGTTTAATATCGGATTTTTTTTCCTCCCTGATGGTTTGGGCGGTTGGGCGGAGTGGGTGGGGAAGATTAAAAGTGTCTTGAATGTCGTTTCTATACGGTTTTTTTTTTACTTTTGCGTCTCGCAGGCAATAATCTCCTCTTTCCAGTTTGAGGGCATCCCTTTGAAAAAAGTTCTCAATTGGGTAGCTAAAAGAATGTCCTTTTCTTGTGTTGCTGAGTATGTCCTCTCCAACACTTGACAAGAGGATGGGCGGTAAAAAAAAAGACACGCGCGAAAGGCGAGAAATTAAAAGTGTTTATTGCTTCTTTTGTGTGGGCAAGAAGCTGAGATTTTTCACCCATTTGGAAAGAAAAGAGGGTGATGGAGAAAAAATCCACGAGGGAGGAAAATATTTGATTCGCTACAATGAGCGCATTTCTTTTTTCTCTCGGCCTGATATACTCGAAAAAATTACTGTAAAAGTGCTAAAATTGACTTTCGCAGAAATACTTTTAAAAATTTTAGCATAATTTATTATCTGTCTCGTGTTAAATGGTTAAGTCAATTGTTAATTTGAAGATGAAAAAAATTAGTTAAATTAGCAAAATCTCTTTTAAATAGTGATTGGGTTTTCTCTGAGTGTATTTCTTCATATTCCGCACAGTTTTTTTGCGTCTCACGAAATTGGGTGAGAAGGGAATTTAATTAAGTAAAATTACGTCTCTTGTGTTTTAATTATGTTCTTATAAGAGGCCACACTGTGAAGATTTAACTTTTTTTGCTGCCACACGATACTTTCCAAATGATTTCCCATTTTATCTGTTGCCATTTAATCTTTTGCATTTTCCAAGCTGGTGTCACAATTAAACAACTTTCGCGTCTTTTTCCCGTGAAAATGTTCCCTTTTTCCGAGGCTCAGGCAATGATAGGAGCGAAAATTCAATTATATTTTTATCTGGAACACTCAAGGGGGAAAGGGAATGCAATAATATTCAAAGGAGAGAAAATTTGAGAAAATCATGAGCATCATTAGGCGCATCATCTTAATGTTTCGCAATAAATGTCTTTTGGCCCATCCCCTTTGTGGTCAATTCATTTTGCCCCCCTTCTAATCAGAAATTGTTCTGAGTTTTGTGTATGAGAATTCTCCTCAGCGCCTCTTAATTGCTCAAAAAAGAGGCGCTGTTGAAATGGGGTGGAAATTTTCACAATTTCTTTTATCATTTTCTTCAACCAGAAGGTATTTTCTTTTGCATATCTCTTTTATTATTCTTTTTATTTACTGGAATAAATTACTTTTGGCCAGTGGTTGGTGTTTCAAATGAAAATGTTTTAGTGATAATTTCGAGGGTGAGTTTTTTTTCGCTCATTCTCAGTTTAATATCGCTCCCAGAAAAGGGGGAAGTGTTCATTTGACTGTCTTAAATGGGTGATTAAAAAGATTCTCAATGATTTTTTCGGGGTGTAGGGGGTTCTGAGGCTTTTTTCTGTTGAATTCTTTGGTTTTTGTTTTAATGAAACATTTGATTCTTAAATTAAATCATCAAAGTTAAACTCAAAGGAACATTCCACTGGAATTTCATATGGACTTTCCATGGACGCTTACTATATATAATACGCTGGGATAGTTAATATTTCGTATGGAAAGGGTTCTAGAAAAAAATTGAATAATGAATGAACTGATTTTTTAATTTTTAAAATAAATGTCGTTGATTTTTGTCTTGCATCTCTATTCTAATAACTTAATAACTCTATGGTATTGATATTTGTATCCTCAATGACAAAATTCCCCCTGAACCTCTCACCAATCTGCTAATTCAATCAAATACATTAAAATCTCCCTCAAAAGAGTCATCGCGAGAGCAAAAGAAGGTCTTAACCGGGAAGGTAAGACAAAAAAAGAACGTTAAATCTCCAACAAGTGTTATGTTGAGAATGAGACTGAGAAAAATATCTACCCAAGCTTCTGAAACAGAGACACGTTCCAGTTTATTGAATAATCGAACACCTTTTTGTGTCCCAGCCGCATAACACACATCATCCAACCTCTTGGGGACACTCGGCCGTATAGCTGCCCATGTGGAATTCATCAGACAAAATTGAGAGATAAAAGAGTTGCAAGTTTTTTTGTCTGTAACAACCCCGCAGTTTGAGGACTTATTTCAAAATTCTGGCGTGTTTCGAAGACGCCTTTCGTAAGACATTCCTTTCTGTGACAATTTTTTCATCTCTCTTTTATATTGTTTTCATCTCCTAAACTTTTGAGAGGCGAGAAACATCTTGAAATCTGGGAATATCTTCTCAATATTTGTAAGAGATTAAAATTAAAGTGAAAAAGAAGAAAAAAAATGAACTAACCTTGTTGGAAGTATCTTTTGGACAGTGAATAAGCATGAGGAAGACGGTAGAGTGGATGAATTCCATTGTCCAAACGTAAATTAAGTGGTTCTGCCCCATTTGATGTCTTCGGGGCTGCTGAGGAAATATTAACACAAAACAACTAATTAATAAGCATAAAAAGAGAATTTCTTTATCAAATTAGCGAAATTCAATAGAAAAAGGAACTGTCTTGGGACTTTCCGGGGACATTTCCATCTAATCTACAGATTTTCTGCAGATTACGCAGACATTTTCCGATTTTCTAATAAAAATCAATCCCCGCCGATGAGTTCATCCTCAAGGCAAACATCAAAGCACATGTTTTGTTGTCTTCTCATGAGAATTGAGTCTTCAAAATTGCCAAGACAAAAAACCCCCAACAGCCCCAGAGACCAAAAAATAATACAACACAGACACTCAATTCTTTCCTAATAAATATTTCATCAATTCCCTCTTTTCGCGCCAATTGCAACAGCCCCAAGCAAGAGAACCATTGACATTTTTGATAAGAGCCGTCCAGAAAAAAGAACTATATATGCGCACCTTCTCGTGGCAAAAAAGTCGTCGATAAATTGATTGATGACAGAGCTGAAGAGTATCTTTCCGCGAGAGCGAATATCAAAAGAGAGGGAGAGATAAAAACTGGTCAACGAGGTTAACAATTCTTGTCAACGAGATACGTTACACCATTGATTCCCAATTCAGGAATTTCTATATCCCTTTTGCCCAGACCCCATGAAACACTTCTGTGTTGAATGACAAAATGGCAAAACGAGCACCTTTTCAAACACATATCAATATTTTTCACCTCAATTTTTTATTTTCTTATATCCCATTCGATGATGCCTCCCATTTAATTGGCAACGCGATGAAAAAAGTGAACGCGCCGAAATTGATTGAATTTTAATTTATCTGAAAGTTTTCGCATCAAATCACATTTGAGGCAAAAGTGTGAAAAGGCCAAATTGAGAGACAAACACGCACTGGGAAAAATTTGCAGTTTAGAATGAAATGGTATCGATCACGAGGTATTTTTTGCATGTCCATTTGCTAAGTGGAATAAACAAGTCAATATGATGTCATATGGGGATAATTTATGGTCAATCGAAAAGGATTCACAAATCTCCATTCAAAAAGGAATCACAAAGTTACATGTTTAATGGCGATAACAGATAATCGTGAGTGGAAAGCTCCGTGGAATGTCATAGGAGCGCTCTATAGGAAGTGCAGATTTGTCCTATGGAAATCCGTAAGGTATTTTGATTAGAAATTTGAAGGGATATGATTTCAAGCGCAAAACGCTTTTAAAAAGGGTTTCCAATGAAATTCCGTACGGATTTCCTTAGGAGAAATCTGCACTTCTTATAGAGTGCTCCTATGACATTCCTCGGAAAGTTCCACTCATGATTTAGTATCCTAAGAACATTCCATCGGAATTCTATTCGGATTTCCATAGAAGCATTCCATGTAAGAAATGTAGACTGTTCCTATGGACATTCATACGGAATTTCATAGGATTTCCTCAGACTTTTCCGAACTCTTAGATTTTCCATACTATTTTCCCATTTTTTCGTCGAAAAACCATGGGAAAATTCCCATAGGAAAAGAGGAATTCTCCTAAGGAGTTCCTGAGGCAACGGAGCTCCTCATTCTCTCTCTCAAACCCACTGGTTGGCGAGCATGGCGAGTCATTAAATCACTAAGAAAAATTGATATCAATTATACAGGCGAACAACCATTATATCGCCAATAACAATATCAAAGACGAGACAAGGCAGCAAAAACAATGTGTTTAAATGCTCGTATTGGAAACATGAACCGAAAAATTGGATATAAGCCACGAAGAACATCCCTTGAAACTGCATCAACTGAAGCTGGAAACACATTGTTGATATGCGTTAAGTGTGGTATCGTAAAAATTTGCATTCAATGGAATCATCTCCCAGCGAAAAATTGTCTCTCGATCGCGCCATCAATTCACAAGCCATCTCTCTCCTTGTTCATGCATAATCGCGTAACTTTAATCCTGTGTGCAAAAATTTCATAAGGAAGAAAAAGAAACTCTTCGATTTCATTTCAATTCTCCCTTATCTCTTTGCAACAATCTTATGGCAGAGCCAAAGGAAAAATCATCATAATTGATAAAAATTCAACTCATACATGATATGCAAAAAGCGCCAATGCTCTCAATATGATTATCCTTTGCGAAAATCTCATTGAATATATGCATTTGACACTCTCCTTTCGCCACAATTTCAATTGTGAATAAATTTGTTGGGTGAGCCTCAAACAAATATTTATTGACGATACAAGATTGAAAATTCACCAGCTGCAAACAGACAATTTCTCAAAAAGATCAAATTATGCATAGTGTTTCCTTTTCTCTCTCCTCTCTTTCCATAGATCTCAACTAGAGATGCATACTTAAAATATCTATATAACCTTTTTTATTGTCCTTTCAAAGAGACGCAGCCAGAAACGCATTTTGTTGCAACTAGGCAAGTGCATCAAATACATAAATTTCCTTCACATTTGGCACAACAAATCTACATTGAAAATCCTCTCTCTCTCTCTCGATTTACCTATCAGGAAAGCCAACCAGTGAAAAATTGCTGATTTATACATAAAAACCAACTCCCTAAAAACAATCCCTAACATAATGTATCTCGACAAAATAAAGCACACTCTCTCGCGCAATCGACCATTAAATTAAGTCCTGAATTTTGCAAAATGCACCAACACCAACAAATACAAAAAAAAGAACAACCACAAAACATGGGAGGAACAGTGTAGAGATTAAATATGCTCAGTTTCTCATTGAACAGTTCGTAAATCTTGTGCCACTGTACCATGGGTTTTTTTTGCGCGCGCGATAAAAGAATTATAATATGTAATAAAATGGAGTAAAAAGAGACACAAGGAGCGACCAACAAGGTGGATTAACGATCTCGAACAAGAACAATATCTGACTTCTTGCACTATATACTCTTCTCTGAGACAAATACTTAATACCCCCGGCCACTTCTTTTATCCCCCAGGACAGACACACCAAACCATATATATCCAAAGTGAGATGAATTTTAAAGTAACATATGAATTCGCACAAGGAGTTGCACTCAAAGAAAAAGTGGAAAGAAAAAAACTATACAGAGGGATTCCTGTTGAAAAAGATGCACAATTTGCATATGGAATGGCACGGTGGAAGTGTCCGAGGAAGTTCATAGGAAATTCCACTGGAAAGCTTTCCAACAATTCTTGCAATTCGAAAGCTTTGAAAAGCTCACATCTCATCGCGGTTAACTCACTGGATGAAAATGTTTTTTTTGTCTTTTTATACCATTTGCAACTTCCCAGAAAACTTTAGAATAATTGTTAAAAGCTTTTAATGGAAAAGTATGTAACGAAAGCTCAATAATATTTAGTCAGATCAGGTAAAAAAACATGTTACCTGAACTAAGACGTATTCAATTTGGGAAAATTCCAGCACTTTGAAAACTTTTAAAAGCTTCCATTCCATCAAAAGCTTAAGGAAAGCTCACAATATGAATTCAAAAGCTGTTGAAAACTTTTGAAATATGATTATAAATTGTTTTAAAAGCTCGATAAATGTTTAAATTCGGAATTTTGGATGGAATTACAATGAAACGTCACTGTTTTTCAATAAAGTTCGGAAAAAGTCTGGAGAATTCCGTTGGAATTCCTTGGAAATTGGACATTTATTGGATATCCAAAGTTCCTCCATTGAGTTTTCCAGCATGGAATTCCATTGGAAAGCTCATTCCATATAGAATTCCAATGTATTATTGCATACTTCATGTCCTTTCCAAAGAACTTTCCTTTGGAATTCTATAGTATTCCATTGGAAATCTAATGGATTTTCTTACTGGAAATCCGAGCTTAATTTTCAAACAATTTTAAGCGTTAAAAAATTAAAACCCATGTAAGCATCCATTTGGTAACAGTTTGTAAAAAAAAGATATTTCCTATAGAAAATTACAAAAGATTTGTAAATGAGTGTTCCAACAAAATGTTTGTCAAAATTTGCTCATTTTTTGTAGAAATTATGTAATTTCTAAATTCACAACCTTTTTACAGAAAATTTGGTACATTTTGAAAAGATTTGTAATTATCGAAAAAACAAGTTTTTACCAAAACATATTCATTTTTAACAAACAAATTGTTGGAACACTCATGCCAATCTTCTAACAAACTTTATGTAAAATGTTTGTTGACCTCAATTTTACAAATTTTTACAAATTTTCAAACTCTTACCAACCTTGTTGAAAAATTTGTTGTTCGAATTTATAAATTGTTGTTCAATGTTTGTAAATTTTACAAATTTGTACAAACAAATAGGTTAGTGAGAATTTGTAAAGTATATGTGAAATTGAAAATGACAAACTTTTTTGTAACTGTAAAATTTTGTAAGAAGTTTGTTAAATTGGAAAGAACAAACTTGTTGTTCAAAATTTGTAAATTTTACAATTTATTACAAACAAATAACGAACTTTTACCAATCTTTTGTTGGGCATTATTGGTAAATAGGAGGTCTATAGGAAGTCCATAGGAGCAGTCTAAATTCCTACATAGGATGCTCCTATGGAAGTCCTAATGGAATTCCGCTGGAATGTGCTTGGGATGCTCTATCATGAATGGAATTTTTCGAGGAATGTCATAGGAGCGCTTTATAAGAAGTGCAGATTTCTCCTACGGAAATCACCATGGAATTTGGTCGGAACGTTCTAAGGATGTAACTTTTATGAGGATTTTAGGGACAGATTATTTTTTAAAGTACTTCGCGCTTAAAGACGTTAACCAATACGCACTTTGAAGAAACTTTTAAGCCGTTTTTTTTACCAGTGTATAATGTTTCTCGAGTGAAATGAAGAAAATTCATCCCAGGTGTGTATTTGTGCGCTTAAGGATTATGCATTGTGTGCAAATTACACGTGAAATATACACATGTGACTGTTTTTTTTTCTTGTACACTGCACTTTCCTCGCACACCCTGTCTTTACGCTCCACTACTTCACTTCTTTTTTCATAGCCAAACCACATCATCCACCTCTTGTTCTGTCCCACTTGGCGATCGAAACACAATCGAACATGGAAAACAGCAAGTTTGCCATGTTAAAACATTTAAAATTTAAATTTGTGTGGCGGTTTTTCTTATTGTCCCAATGCGCGCTTCTTTTATCAAACATTCGCCAAAGATATCGCAAACAGTTCCCAATGTATATGGCAACAATATGTGAATGATTTTTCAAGCTCCAACTTGAACAACCAGAAGGACTCACAATTTTTCACTTTGCCACAAAACACACTATATTCATTCAAAGTGAAGAAAGGTAAGACAAAAAAGAGGAATAAAAAAGGAAAAAATGTCAAATGATACAAACGAACAAAATGCATTGAGTGAATTTATTAACATGGAGACAAATGGAAGAAAATTGGCCACAAGACATGGCTATAAGGAGGCATTATTGAGCATAAGATCACCGTTTGTCCCCCTCCAATTTATCTAAATTTGCACCAAGACGACAAATAAACATACAATGAGCACAATAAACTATTTTAAATACAATTTAGACGATTTAGACGGAAGTTTATAAGGCAAAATGCAATTTAATTGAATAAATCCTTTATAGCAAATATTTTTGCAAATAACAATTTTCCTCTCATTCTCTCCTTATCTATAAACTAATAAAAATCAAAAGGGAAAATTGCCAAGTCATGTGGCAAAAATGGCTATATTGCAATTATATCGTTTTACACACACGTTGTGCGCTAGAGCAATGAAAATTTGTTTCAATATCAAAGAATTTTGCATCCCCCCAAACATTTTGGCAAGCACACATGAGAGGAGAAATCATCATGAGTGGAAAACTTGACTGTTTTTCGTAAATAGGGGGAAGTCGGGCAGTTTTAAACAGATATGGGGCACTTTTAGACACAAAATCGATTTAGTAAAGACGATTAGTAGCCCTTGATTCTTAAATCGCGCTTCTGCAATTGCCCCATTTCATTGTCCGAATCTGCCCCAATTAATCCCTTTTAAAACTAAATAGGAGAGAGTCGGCAACTATCGAACCGGAAATGAAGCTAAACTTTGGGATTTTTTTAAGGATTTTGCAGGAGAAGATCAGGAAGAAAGACAAACTGATCAAATAGTTTTAAAGTTTATGTTCTAAGTTCAAAATATCCAAATTCGGATTGTCTGAGCTACCCCACCTCCCTCTATTATCAAATAGAAATCTGAAGAAATTCTTTGACTTTCAGTAAAGGAAAGGGGCAGAGATTGCGGTATGTTGACGGCACACTTCTGGGCAAAACATCTAAAGATATGCCGCCCCATTCTAAGCATGAAAGAAGGTCAAATTTTACAATGTCCGCTGGGTTGAGGTCGTAAAATAGAGGAATGCCTCATGTACTCAATGAACATGATGCATCAAAGGGTCAAACTCTCAACTGTTACACATATTGCACCAATAAAATCATGGCATCTTTGACGGAGAGAGAAAATTTGCATCAAATTTGTGGCGGAAGATTATAAAAATATAAACTTCCTCCTTTTTTTTTACTATTATTTTCTCTCTCGTCGGGGTCAGAAAGACCTCTTCGGTTATCTTTTTTAAACAACGACAAAAAAAGACCAGGACGATATACGAGCCACGCCACTCTTTGAACTTCCTCGCTCTTTTCATGCGTGTGTGGCATTTTTATTGCCCTCATCCTTAATAATCTTGCAAACTACTTAAGCCGCAATTTCGAAGGCGGACTCCAAGAGAAGCTCAAAATCACAGTTTAGGAGGCATTTAACCATTTATTAATTAATGTGTTTATACTGGCTTGTAAAATTTCTGCATATAATTCTCTTGTGAAACTGAACAATCCGCTTCTTGAGAGCAATTTCTCTGTCTTGCGCGTCCAACCACATCATTTTGACCACAAATTTGTCTACCAGACTCACACATTCAAGTGACCTTGAATACACCC
The DNA here is from genome assembly GCA_918844115.2 of Phlebotomus perniciosus. Classification (NCBI taxonomy): domain Eukaryota; kingdom Metazoa; phylum Arthropoda; class Insecta; order Diptera; family Psychodidae; genus Phlebotomus; species Phlebotomus perniciosus. Next base: position 15,976 of record CAKKOB020000082.1, read on the forward strand.
ATTTTCCTTCAATCAACCTTTATCTAACTTTTGAATGCCCATGCAAACAAGGCAGGAGAGGAAATTCTCGGCTGGCAAAGACCCCGCGAAGACAAAGTTAAAGACAATCGACGTGATATATTGCAATTTTTCCCAACGCATGTCTTGTGAACGGATGAGAAGAGACACGACTGATGATCATCTCCAACACACACCCAAAACGGAACCTCACAGTGGATACCTAATCCATCAAAACTACAACAAATTATTCATACATTTATGGCGAAGAGTGTTTCGAGTCCAGTAAGTGATCAAAGACTGTTTCACCGAATGGGAAAATCGAGATGTTTTCAAGTTACAGGAGCACTGGTGCCAGATTTGGGATCATCTGGCACCATTTGAAAGGTAATGCTTGATTAAAGGCACTTTAGGGTTTTGGGGCGAAACAGAGAGTAAATTAAAAAAGATAGAGCAATTTTCCACGATTTCCAATCAATTTTCCAGTTTTCAAAGCTAAGTTCGATGGAGTTTATTGGATTTTATTGAAATTTATTGGAAGTTCATTGGAAATTCTACTATTATAGATTTCCAAAGTTCCTCCATTGAGTTTTCCAAAATGGAATTCTATTGGAAATTACAATTCCATATGAAATTCCAATGGATTGTTGCATACTTCATGTCCTTTCCAAAGAAATTTCCTTTGGAATTCTATAGTATTCTATTGGAAACGTTCCACTGGAAGATTTTCATTGGAAGTCTAATGGATTTCCAAAGTTTCTAAATCGAGTTGTCAAAGATGGAATTTCGCGTGAAATTCCACTGGAAAGCGCATTCCTAGAATTCCAATGGATTTTTGCATATTTCATGTTCTTTCCAAAGAACTCTCCTCTGGAATTCCACAGGATTCCATTGGAAACGTTCCACTGGAAAATTTTCATTGAAATCTAATGGATTTTAAAAGTTCCCCCATTGAGTTTTCCAAGATGGAATTTCGAGTGAAATTCCACTGGAAAGCTCATTCCATATAGAATTCCAATGGATTATTGCATATTTCATATCCTTTCCAATGAACTCTTCTTTGAAATTCTACAGAATTCCATTGGAAACGTGCCACTGGAAAATTTTCATATTCCCGCTGGAAATCTATTGGATTTTCTTACTGGAAATCCAATGGCTTTATTTTCAAACAATTTTAACCGTTAAAAAATGAAAACTCATGTAAACATTCAGTTCTTCTTCCTCTGCCGAGAACAAAATGGTAAATAAACGCAAAAGAGGAAAAATTGTGTGATTGCAAGGATGCTGTATGAGGCCCCAAAAACCGCAAATCTCATTAAATTGTGGGCGATTTTCTGGTTGGTAGTGTTGGTATTTTAAAATGAAATTGTTTCGGGAAATGTGAGTGGTGTGTAAAAGAGTTTTTACCAACCACCCCTCTCGCATGAGGCTAGACTGAGACAACACAATTGTGTCGACAGATTGATGGTTTTTAACTGAATTTTCTCGCCGCCCCCCACCACCCCCAACCTCCCCCAAATTTGGCGCGCAACACACAAAATGTACCTCTCACAATTTTTGGTAACTTGCGGACACTCCGCGCAATAATTCATATTTACCGCACGTATTTTGGCCTTTTGCATAAAGAGTTGTACGTGATTTCAAAAATCATATATGCAAAATGTGTCCAAAATTAAAACCCCCGAAAATTTCATCGCGTGCGCATCAACTCTTTTTTTCTGCAACTTCTAACCTACCCCTCTCCATTTCCCGCCAAAAAATGAACGTTTATGTTGAAAGAGAAACAATTGTGGGACAAGTTAGACGCGTATTAGTTATTCCCAAATGGCTTTTCAATTTACGGCAAAAATCAAATAGCCAATCCACCGCCAATTGATGGTCCGCGAGGTCAAAGGTTATGGGGTAAAAGTGACCACTTGTGTAATTACCAAATGTTTCAAATGGTTTCAAACTACCAAAACGGGGGAAAAAGAGTCCACCCCGTTGATTGTGATGAATTTGGCGAATTAAGTGATTTAGGAAAGAGTGATTCCCAACATTGGCTGTTACTCTTGCGTGGGCGACAGGTGTGATGGAGTGCTTTTAATTCGTTCCTCTTCACATTCAATTGGTGGTTTTGTTCTCAAAACAAAAGCCTCTTCGCATTTGAAATCAATATTTATGCCTCAAGTGATTGAAAAAATCATTAGAGAAATAATTTTTGCAACATTTGGCCAACAATTGATCAACAACTTCCTCAATTATTTACTGTGTAAAGCAAATGTAATTAGGGGAGAGTCGGGCAAATTACCGGCGGGTGAAGTTAACTTTTTCTAAGAGAAAATCTTTTTTTCATTCAATCTCTGAAAGGTTTGTAAACACGTTGATTGTTTCTATTTTAACATGAATTTCCTTTGTTAAACACATTATGAAGCAAAGGAGTGATTTTCGACAAGTTACATAGAAATAAATATTTATTATTTCAAGTGGATGAATTTATGAATTGCTTCTCCATTCGAAGGCTTTTAGGATATCTCCCTAAAAAAAATCTTATGATAATTGCCTCTTCTCTCAGTGTTTATTGTTTCTATGAAAGAATACGTTAAACATAACTTCCTGCGGCTTAAATAATCTCACTGAAAATCAACAGTCGGATGCATTTGGCTTTAAGCTGCTCATTTTAAAGGGTTTTGTCCAAGAATATCTTTTTCACTATTGATTGATACAAATTAATTGGTGAAAATGGTCAGAATGTGTGACAGAGAAAATGCTAAAAGGGGTGAAAAATTTGTCACCCTCTCTTTAAAAATAGGGAAGTCGCTTGACTTTTTGATGTTGGCTTCTGTTTGAAATTAATCTGTTGACATGCTATTCCAATTTCTCAAATTTCCCACATCACTTAACATCGCCCAACACCGACAAAATGTGGCAAAGAAGTCTAACTTTGGTTGAATCGTGCCCAAAGATAATCCCATTCTTTCAATTTTCACCGTTCCTCTTTGATGATGGCCCTGGCGGTGGGCCTTCTTCAAGCCCGGTGTGATCTCTCCTTGTGGGTTATTATGAGACTCTCTCTCTCTCTGGAAGAAGTGACTTTGGCTGTTTGCTCTTCTTTTCACTTCCCCCTTTTGTTCCCTGATGGGAGAGTGAGTGAGAAAATATCCCACAATTGAGTGCACTTCTGTGACAATGCCAATGATTGACAAATTACATGGGGTCGTTTTCATGTTATTTAATGCCTCACATGCACCATGGAGTGTTGAATTGATGTGCATGTGGCGTTTGGTTTGAACCATTTTGCCGCCGATCACCCGGGAGAGAGTCATCTATATAGCATCTTTTCACCCATTTCTGATGATCATCCTCACTTTTCACGACACTCTCCGCATGTTAAATTCATAATATAAATGGGTAGAAGGGACACATGCAGAAAGGTATCATTTTGTGGTAATGTGTGCATTTTGCAATCGATTTTGTCACACATTTTCCATATCAGGCAAAATATAGAAGTGGTTATTGTGTGACTTTAAATTATAAACGGCTCGAAGGATTTATATGAAACTCTATGAAAATTTCGTATAAGGGAGAAGGGGGGGGGGTAAAATAGCCAGCGCGACCTTTGTCGTTTGTAGTTTCTACAAGTCGACAAACTGTCCGAAAGAACCCCACTGTGGGGCACTTCTAGACACACATTTTTTTGAGCTTAACCGCTCTATTAGGGAGCACTCTTTATTCTCCATTCCTTGATTTTTCGGGATATTTTCCCGGGATGATCCAGAGATGGCGCTCCGCCTATCCTAAAGTTATATTTCTTCAATTGGATAAAGGAATATTGTAAGATTAGGTATTCGGGGACCCTAATTCCCTTATTCGGGGTCCCAAACATCTCCGAAGGTCCAATATTTCGTCTTGAAAAGTGTTTTTACTTGTGAAAGTGATGTTTTTTAGAGCTGGGATAAGCATTATCCCAGCTCTTCTGTAATCGGCTCCGAAAATGAAAGTCACCGCAAAACCCTGAGACTAGGGGCGCTCCTCGTTTCAAAGTCCCCGCATTCCAAAAATATGTGCGACAAAAAAAGTTTTCCGGCCGGCCCTCCGTCGTTTTTGCCCTTGTAGCAAGAAAACGGTGATAGATATCGACTTGCGGTTTTCGCCAAAGGTTATATATCAGACAGTGGTTAGAAAATGGTGATGTAAAATCCCACCCCCCACTCCCACAACCGCCATTTTAAAACACCCCAAAATCTTATTTCTTTAATAGCTCGGCTCCTATGGCATGGATCGGTCTCAAATTTTAGTATGTTGTAGCTGAGGTCGAGTCCTTTCCAATGATAGGTTACTCTAGATCCTAGGTGTTCTAGGACCCTAGATATTATGATCCAAAATTTGAATTTTTGAGTCCGTCATATCTCCGGTTCTATGGGTCCGATTTTGCATTATGACATAGTTTTAGAAACTTCTAATGGAAAACTACAACTCTTCAGTACATCGGAACTTTGTCCGACCACCGCTAGTGGCGCTATAGTCAAAAAGAAGATTTTGAAATTTTCAAAGTCAAATATCTTAAGAACGAAACGATGCATTTTGATGAAATTTTAGTATGTTGTAGCTGAGGTCGAGACCTTTCCTTGTGCATTCACCTAAACCCTAGGTCTTTCAAGGTCAAACGATTAAATAGACATTTTTTAACACTCACTTTCAGCTGATAAGCAATTTGCATTACATTCCGATGTGGCCCACAATCCCAGCTCTCCCCAAGTGTAAACTTGGCATGTCCTTTTGCGATAAATTGCCTTCTTCATCCGCATTTTTCCGAGTTTTTTCTTAATAATTCAAAAATCAACTGACAAAACGCATTTCTAGATAATTCCGAATACAAAATCTTTGAATATTAAAGGCCGAAAGTGCCCCTGTCTGAAATTGCCCGGCCTTCCCTTATTCATAATGTAGGAATAAAATCCCATTCTTATCCAAATCTGCCCCGTCAATTGGGCAATTATCAATGAAAAACCTACACAGCCCCCTTCTCCCCTATTAGTATTATCTTGTGTATTTAATTATAGAGGAATGTAGATAGTAATTGTTATCCAATTTGATGAGCATTTGAAATAAAAAAAATTGAACAGATTTTGGGTTTGTTTGTGAGTTTTACAAAATTCAAAACTACAAAAATTTAGGAGAAGTTAAAAATTGCGTAGAATTTTTAAAAAAGATTTCTTAGAACATTGAAAAGTTGTAATAAACGTACTTTTCAAACATCTTTGAATCGTTGGATTGATTCTTGAGATCCTAATATCCTAATCCTAATACATAAAGCCAAGTGTGCATATCTGAATTGGCCTGATCACCCCCAAACCATTAAATCTCGACCGGACGTGACTCCAGGAGTCCGAAAATACCCATCTCCAAAATGTTTGTCTGTCTGTGTGTGTGTCTGTCTGTCTGTCTGTCAGTGTGTACGCACATCACGGCCAAACGGCTGAACCGATCCGGATGATATTTGGCATAGTTATAGTTGGCATCACAGGTTGGGACATAGGCTATATGAAAACTTCCCCCACCTCCCCTATCTGGTACCTC
>CAKKOB020000082.1:21631-98152 GCA_918844115.2 Phlebotomus perniciosus
AACACTTTGAATTTTTACTCAACGGACAATTTCTTTTTAGACAGGAAAACACCTCTATTTTTCGTAACACTCTCCCCCAGTTAGTTTTGATCGTTTCGGTAAAATTTTCCGCCCTCGATCTACATAGATCACTTATTTTGTCTCCCATCAGGTTTGTCAGCATATTTCTAAGCCTCCCGGACAGTGCCTGGATTCTAACCTTATTTACCCTTAACCAGGTAACTTCCCAAACATTTGGTCCTTCGAACCGGATTCACCGCTAACAATGTGTATCATTTAAATTTTGCCTATAGAACGGCGAAAATATTTTAATTTTACCGAGAAATCGACTTATCAACTTCAATTTTATTCTTAACAAAGTTACCAAAACAAAAATATCTTTTTTCTTTTTAAATTCCCAACACCTCTTCAAGTAAGACATTCAAGACAGTCTTGTGTTATATGTCTTATTTTAATTTACAACCTCTCAGAAGCAAGTCACGAAGAAATTCTTACTCAAAATGCAACTCAGCAACAAAAAGAAAATTGCTTTCTAAATTTGAGCTCTTCTCCCCCTGTTTTTGCCAGAGTGTTTAATTTCTAATTTAGCTCCAGCAGCTTGCACAAAATTGCTTCCTGAGTCAATAATTTTGCTTCTGGGTTTAACTCGGGGTGGCTAACAGTGTTGAACTCTTGCACTTTGAATGAAACGGGGTTTTTGTTGAGAATAATTTTCACATGGCAGTGAGGATAAACATGGTACTGTTGTGACAAGTTTATTGGCCCCAAAATGCGCCTGGTATAAGTGACTCCATCGAAAGGGATCGCCTCTGCCGAACTATTCAAGGAACTTCCGGCAAGGAAGTATGTAATTAATTAAGCAGTTTACTTATGCAACTCCCCCCTTAAAGCTTTCGCATCACGTGTTTCCTCACATCACTCAAATTCCATCTCATATACATATTTATTTGTGTGCTTCCGACATAGAAGCGCCTTCATCCTGGTGTACAGGGTGACTCCAGTGGAGTCTATCCTTTAGCAAAATGTGTGGTTTTGCAACAACATTTTACACCATATCGCTCCCGTTTTATGTACATGGCAGTTGAACGGTGAAAAACAAAAACCAAATTAACTCCACTTAATTTTGGTTTATGTCCATTTTCTCTTTGGCATTACATGTGTCGGCGTCCCTTTTTACCAGAAGGGCATCGGGCCTCCCGTTTAATGTGTAGTTAAACCGACATTTTTGGTTTTTAGAATAATTAAATTGTCGTGTGTTTGACTTTTATCAAGGGGGAGATATTATGAGTTAAACGGTGTACAGTGCTGCCACTTCCAAGTTTTGTATGAAAGCTCCCCAACAGTTTCAGCACTTTCGGTAATTTGGAAGCTTTGAAAGAACTTTATACTTTTTTGAAAAATCTTCAAAAAGTTTTTAAAAGTTACACAAATACTGAAAGCTTTCAGGAAATTTAGAGAATTTCTATGAAAGCTCTATACAAAATTTTAAAAATCCCTGTAATTTCTCCTACAGCTTTAATGAGTTGGTAAAAGCTTTGAAATTATTTCAATAGCTTCCAACAATTTATATATTACTCTGAAAAAAGTAGTTTGTGAAAATTTGTAAAAATTTGTTAAAAGAAGAAGATAAATTTGACAATAACAAAAGATTGGTAAAAGTACGTTATTTGTTTGCAATAAATTGTAAAATTTACAAATTTTGAACAACAAGTTTGTTCTTTTCAATTTAACAAACTTCTTACAAAATTTTACATTTACAAAAAAGTTTGTCATTTTCAATTTCACATATACTTAACAAATTCTCACCAACCTGCTTGTTTGTACAAATTTGTAAAATTTACAAACATTGAACAACAATTAACAAATTCGAACAACAAGTTTTTCAACAAGGTTGGTAAAAGTTTGAAAATTTGTAAAAAATTTGTAAAATTGGGGTCAACAAACATTTTACATAAAGTTTGTTAGAAAATTGATATGAGTGTTCTAACAATTTGTTTGTTAAAAGTGAATATGTTTTGGTAAAAACTTGTTATTTCGAAAATTACAAATCTTTTCAAAATGTTACAAATTTTCTGTAAAAAGGTTGTGAATTTAGAAATCACAAAATTTCTACAAAAAATGAGCAAATTTTGACAAACATTTTGTTGGAACACTCATTTACAAATCTTTTGTAATTTTCTATAGGAAATATCTTTTTTTACAAACTTTTACCAAACATTTTTTTTCAGAGAAGGGAAAGTAGATTATTTCCAAGAGGTATTTGATTGAGTAATGTAAGTTTTAGGTCTATCCTATAAGAAGATTCTCAATGAATTCCGTTTCCAATGCAAAATAAAACGTACAAAAGAATTGTCCCAAAAGATTCCATTGATAGTTTCCTCAGTAATTCCTGTGCAGAATTTTTTTATATAAGGTAAATTTAATAATTCCACAACGAACCCTATTATATTTCTCAGACAAATTGAAATGGAGAATATTATTATTAGTTTTGCTAGTTCAATTCAATTCAAGGAACATCTATTCAAATTACTGATTAAAATTGAATTTTCCAAGTCAACAACAAAAGGATATGCAGAATATTTATTAAATACTCAATGTTATCATCATGGAGTTCCTTTGCAGACTTCTGCATGATTAGATTTCATGTTAAATGGAACGGAGTCTCAATATCACAATAACACGTAATAACAAAGAAAGTGCTTCGTTATTTGAGATTTTCCGCTGCATTTCTGGCTTGTTTCCAGGCGAAACAACTCGAAGATTAAATTAACATACAAGAAAACTTTCGCAGTTTTGCAAAAGAAGCACATATCGTTGGGAAAAACCTTCTATTTAGGTTATTTGGGTATTTGCAGGATTGAGAAGAAATTGCTAGGACATCTACAAGATGAGAATTTAATTTCAGTTGGATTTAATAAAATCACTTAATTCTCCCCTCCTCTCAACCAAACGATCCTAATTAATTAACTTACCATTTGCGGGATAAAATCTCACCCAAAAAATCCTCTCAATTAGGTAAATGTTCCAAAAATAGAGAAGATACTCATCATGATAGAAATTATAAATGCAAGTCATAGTGTTATCGATTCTTTGTCCACTAAAAACCTTCAGGAATTGAGGCGCCGCTCAGTAAAATAAATTATTAATGAATTGCGCGGAGATAAAACCGTGTCCAAGTAAAAATTGGGGCAAAGAAGTTAGGATCCTGGAGGCAAAAGTTGGAGAAATTCTCCACAGACTCCCCCAGTCTATTTTCACTCTCTGCCATTAATTCAGAATGGGGATAACTGGCGCAGGGAGAAAAGTTCTTGGTGGAAACTTTTACCTGCCGGTTAATTTATGGAAAGGACTCGCCCACCTGTATTTTTGGAATAAAATATCCCACCTCTTTGCAGCATCATCGACTGCAGTTTTCGTGAAACTGACACCACTTCTTGGTGCTCTAATGGGTGTCGCCGGGACGCTCATCCTTGTGGTCGGATGCATCGTCATTTGCATAAGGATGCGACGTGGAAAACAGGTGAGTTTTCTAATATGCATAATAAGCGCTAAAAGCTCTTCACTTTTCTCTCACACCCACCCCCTTTTTTCGTGTCTTTTTTTTCTGAGGGAGAAAACATTGCAAAATGTTGCAAAATGTCGCAAGTAAAATACTCTGTATTTATACAGTAAAATGTAAATATTTTGTGACGGGATAGCAAAGGCCAAAAGAGGAGATAAAAGTGATACTTTGTAGTTTTTGGATCAATTTTCTTTTATATATAATTCAGGATAAATCAAGGGGCAGATATTATGATCAGAAGTGGTGTACATTTGAATGGAAGTGCGTGAGAGCTTTTGGAAGTGTATTTTGAAAGCATCGAAAACATCCAAGATTAGTAGCTTTGGAAAGTTCTTTCCAGAGTCTTAATTTATTTTAAGAGCTTTTGAACAGGAGCTTTTAAGGAAATTCCTAAACAATGGAAAGTGCAAACTTGATTTGAGGGCTTTTTAAAATTGATTTAAAGCTCTGCAGAAATTTACGAGCATTTAAAAAATATTTTTCAGAGGATTTTTTCAGAGCTTTTGAAGTTCTAACTTTGAAAATTCTGAAAAGCTTGTGCACATTTTCTTAAAGCTTTCCTATAAAGCTTTTTAAGGAATCAAAAACATAGGAAGCCTTTTTAGGAAGCTTTCTAGAAAGCTATTTCAGAAAGCTCTAGTCTAGAAAGCTTTAGAAAGCTGGCTTGGAAAGATTTAGAAGGCTTAAAATTCATAGAATAAAAGCTCTTTAAAGCTTCCGAATTGGACTTTGGGGAGCTTTTCTACAAAATGTGGAAGTGTTGGAAATGGTATACCTACATCTTTTTGACCATAATATCTCCTGCTTGGGATAAATAATAGAGCTTTGCAAAAAAAGCTTTAAGGAAACATTTTTGAAGTTTTATATGGAATATATTCTAAGAGCTTTCAGTCAAAATTGTGAACTTTAACTAGGTATTTCAGACGGCTTTTGAACTTTTTAAATTGAGATTATTTCATTTTCGAAAATTTTAAAATGCTTTTTAGTCAACTTCTGAGCTTTGATGAAAGCTCTAACCAAAAGCTTTTGTATGGAGGCTATTAGGGAGCTTTTAAGAATATGGAAGTGCTGTAACGTATTTATTGACCCCAAGATCTCCCTCTTGACTTATTTATTTTTGTGGGCTTTCCCGAAAAAGTTTTATAAAGATCAAGAGCTTTGAGAATTTTCTGCATAATCCCAAGTTTTTAATAAAGCTTTAGGAATATAAATCAATTTTATGAATCTTTGAAAATTTTGAATAGTTTTTGAAAACTTCTTTTAGAACTTTTCAAAATAAATTATGTGTTTCTAAAAATTCCATAATCTGAAAAATTTCTGAGCTTTCAAAATTTTGTATATACAAACTTAACTTTTTATTAGGTTTTTGGGCTTAAAGTTTTAAGAGCACAGGTTTATGCTAAAACTTTCTGAGAAATATTCATGGTAAACTGAAAGCTCTTCAAAGCTTTCCAAGTATACATTTTTAATTCAAATAACTCACCCTTGATTGAAATAATTTTCCAACCAATTAAATTCAGTAACTTTTTTCATAAAAAGACATCAATTTGTTTAATATTTTCCTTCTTAAATTCAACAATTATGCTCTTTTATACTCCAATTCAGCCAAAGAGAGATCATCGCACGACAGAAGCCAGCGCCGGTGACGTGGACAAGGATAAGGGAAGTGCAGAGCCATTGAGCCGCAACATGGGTAGTCACTCCAGCATCGACGACAAGAATCCCGATGTGGTGCCTCAGGAGAACAGCGAGGATGAATTTCTGTCGGAGGAGAAAGCCTTTGAGCGCCTCAACTCGGATCGCATACTATACAGTTCACGTCTCAACTCATCACCTCCACCCTTGTCGCCCGCCAGCTTTCCCAAGAACGTAAGAGCGAGGAATTTTGAATGTTTTCCCTTTAGTAAATTCGTGCATGAGCACCGCACAGCATTCCCATATATAGAGAATTCCCACCTTGCCTTTTAGCAAGTATAAAACCCTAAAATATATACGCGAGTGGTTTTCCTGAGAATCACGTGTGGTATCGCGCTCATCAAAGCTCTATAGTAATTTGTCGGCCAAACTACACGAACTTCCTCGTCTCATAAATTGCCCTATAATTGGGGAAAAGATGCATTTTTCATTCGAGCTAAATTGATTTTAAGTTACTTATGGAGGGAAGTTAAGTTTTTATGATTTTTCGCTTTCATCTAAGATTTATTTTTATTTCTTTTTATTTTTCGTTTTTGGAATAACTCAAAATCAATATTTTATATTGCAGCTAAATTTTTAAAAGCTCCAAATATGAAACTGATTTATCAATCAGTTTTGGAAACTCTCCAGATCTTGTAATATTTTTGTATTTTTTCAAACTCTAAGATTACAAAACTGACTTACAAGACAATTTATATGTTTTTGACTTATATTTTGCGTTTAAATTATACTTTCTTGCTTTGGAGAGTTTCCAAAATTTACCAAAAATCACATTTTTACAATCAATATTTAACAGTTTCTTACCTTTAATGATTTCTAAAATCATTTTCTTTCGCCTAGAGTCTAGACTACCCCTGTGAGCGGGGAAATTGCTTTGCAATATTGAATTTTAAATTTTAATTAGATTTCGAACGGGCCAATTGAGCCAACCGGATGCCACCCAGATTTATCCCAGAGGTTTTCCCTAATTGCATTCCAAATTGTCTGATGGATAAAGTTCCCACACAAAATATTAACTGAGTTTATATCAAACAATTGCCCGGAAACAATGGACCATTGAAAGTTTCTCTCTTGTAGTGCTTTTTGGTCTCTCAAGTGGATGAACTCAAGGAGGGAATTATTGACGAGAGAAAAAAAGCTCTTGAAATTTTTATACGTGGGTGAAATCCTTGGGTTTGCAGATTCCCTCGGATGTTGTCTAAAAGCCACTTGACGAGAAAGGCGGTGGTATTCTCTTGTCCTGAAGAATCCTCCCAGGGTATTTAAATTTTTTTTAACCCAGATATCATTTTTCGAGAGGAATTTTTACAAATTCTACTATTGCGGTTGGAAAACTATGAAATCTTCAGAGCAAGTTTAAAACCCCAAAGCTTTGGAAAGCTTTTTCATAGTTTTGGAATTTGCTAATCAAGAAAAACTTTGTGGTTAAAATTATTTGAAGGAAGACAACTGTTATATACATAACAGATGGAACAGCACTGAAAACTTTCCAGAATCATTCAGATAAGGTTTAAGACTAGTCTTAATAAGCTTAAATGTATCTGAAAGCTACATAAAGTCTGGCTTAAAGCTCAAGCCGAGTCCAAAAGTTGAAGCTGTCTTTTTAAGCTTAAACCTGGCTTCAAGTTAAAGGCTAGCCCAATGCTTAAATCCAGCTCAAAACATAAGACTAGTCTAAAGCTTAAGTTTGGCTTAAAGCTTCAGCTTTAATCTAAAGCTTAAACCTGGCTTAAAGTTCAAGGCGAGTCTCAAGCACGAAGCTGTCTTTTTAAGTTGAACTTTGGCTTAAAACTCAAAGTGAGTCTTAAGCTTGAAGATGTTTATAAGCTTTAGTCTGTCTTAACGCTTAAGTCTAGGTCAACGCTTAAGTACAAATCAAAGCTTAAGACTAGTCTAAAACTTAAGTCCAACTTAATGCTTCAGCTAGTCTAAAGCTTAAATCTGCCTTAAAGCTTAAATCTGGCTAAAGCTTAAGGCTAGTCCAAAGCTTAAATCTCTCTTAAGACTAAAGTCTGACTTAAAGCTCAAGGCTAGTCTAAAGCTTAAAGCTCTCATAACGCTGACTTAAAGACTTCAAAAACGTTGGCTTAAAGCTTAAAGGTGTTTTATGAAGCTTTAGCCTACCTTAAAGTTTAAGACTAGCTCAGTGCTTAAGTCCAGCTCAAAGGTTAAAACTAGTCTAAAGCTGAAGTTTGATTTAATGCTTCAGCTAGTCTAAAGCTTAAATCTACATTAAAGCTTAAATCTGGCTTAAAGCTTAAGGCTAGTAAGTTTAAAGCTCTATTAGGCTAATGTTTGGCTTAAAGCCCGAGGCAAGTCCAAAATCTTGAAGGTGTTTTCTTAAGCTTAAGTCTGACTTAAAGCTTAAGACTAACTCAATGCTTAAGCCTAGCTCAAAGCTTAAGACTATTCTTAAGCTTAAGTCTAGCTTAAAGCTGAAGTCTGGTTTCAATTATAAAGCTGACTTTAAGCTCTATCTTAATGCTTATTCCTTTTTATTTTTATTTTTTAAATCATTTGAAATTTCTACAAAATTACCCACAATCCACATTCCCTTGCATTTCGAATTATCCCCTTAAGAATCCTAACTCGTAAAGTAGGCTTACCAGTAAATTTTCATCTGTTAAACTGGGCGGTGGGAGGCCCCAATTATCGGGGTGAATTAACGTTGCTCCACTGCTTGTAATGTCTGTCTGAATTTCCCAAGAGATGTGCATAATCTTAAGCTCAACATTGGCATTGACGTTAATTAAATTCTCCTTGTCTTTTGTGCGCCCACCCACAGTTCGGGGAGCTCTCCCTGACAACAAATCCCTCCTTCACGCTGTACAGCTCACCTCAGCGCCGGCCGATGTACACATCGCCGCCGCTGATCTCGCGGTCGCCACCCAACGTCTACAGCCGCAATCCCACGCGCTACGGCCTCTACGACAGTCCGGCGGCCATTAGTCATGGCGGATCAACGGTGCCGCTGTTGAACGGTGGCGCAGCCATAGCAGCCAATCTCGAAGATACAGCGATTTCCTGAGACACGGGGGGCTCGTCGTGCCACCTGATATGCATCGGCGAGCGCCCCGAACGCACAACTGTGGTCTGAGCCACGCACAACCCCCGTCGCGGCCGCAACGTATTTAAGAATTAGATAGAGGAAAAAATATCTAAAAACTATTGAGAGAACATTTTTATGAAGAAACTCGAATTAACGAATTTACTACTGTTGTACTGTAACTGTTGGAGGCCAAGCCAGGGCGAGAACAGAATTGAGACGATACTCTGAGATTGCTTTGTAGATGAAAGATATCTAAATAAAATATTGTTTTCTTGCGCATTTACAGGTAAAATTTTGAGACAAGACTTATTGATCATTCACTGCCCTGAAGACATATCCTATATCCTTGAAAATACGCGTTAAAAACAGGCTTTAATATTGGTTTTGAAAACTAGGACAAACATAACTTATAGATTTTGCAATTTTGAGGTTAAAACCGTTAGAACAATCAATAGGAATTGAAAGATGCGAGTTCGAATCCCAGTAAAGAAAAGTTCTTTTTATATTATTTTTTATTCACTTGACTTTATTTGAAATGTTTTTCAAACGGTTTTATCAAGTTTTTTTAAGGTTAGAAACGTTTTTGGATCAGTTCAAGATCATCTAAAGTGATTAAAATTGCTTGCAAATGATTTTACCAGTTTCAAATGATTGAAAACGGTTTTGCACTGCTTTAACCCTTAAGCGGTTTTTGCATCATATATGGATCATAAATATTTTTGAGGTTATCCGAGGTTTTTCACATTTTTCACTAATTTCCTCAAGTTTTAACCACTTTCATATTCGCAAAATATAAACTTTTTTACGTCTGACAAGCACTTCACTGAATTGTTGAATTGTTTTCGTATTGAGATATAACCTCTCAAAGTTGCAAAAATGATATTTCAAAAAGGATTTTTTCCTTATTTTTCCGGGGATCCTTGAGTTCCTCTGAACTCGAAAATATACATATTGTGCTCTGAATTTCTTGCGTAAAGTTAAGGGTTAAACCGATAAAATGATGTGGAAAAAATTGTGTCCTTCTTTTAAGTTATAATGACTTCGTTATGACTTGAATATGACGAAAATAATTAGCTTATCTCAATAGAATTGACATTTCTACTCAAAAAACTGATATTGAAGACTAAAAATGAGGAACAAATATTGATCTAGTCTTGAGATTTGACAGATTTAACCTCAGAACATTAACGGATTTAACAGCGACTTCATGGCGACGTGATCTTGACCATTTCCGTCATTTTCAATTCAAATGTTGTATTTTCCAAACTTTTTCACTAAAATTTGTGTCATAATTTTCCCTTTAACTATGGATTTGTCTTTGCTCTTTCTTAAGCCCCTTAAGAAAACCATTTTAAACCCATAGACTTGCCAGTGAAAAATCATATCTACAATCCCAGCGTAATCAACTCTGTTCTCAGCAAAAAATGTCACAAAAAGTCTCTGGGAAAATATGAGACAAAAAATCAATGTTATCTCCAAGTGGAATTGAACGAGATTAAATAAAAATGAAAATCTCAAAAAGATATGTCATATTTGTATATACGGAGAAAAAAGAGGAATTTGACTTAGAATAATTGAACAAAAAGTGGAATGATCAGGAGGAAAATGAAAAACAAACGAACTACTGGTTATAAGGACACAATATTATAATGTTTCTGTGGAAAAATGTGAAAAAATAAAAAAAGGATTATGTAAATATTTAATAGAAGAATATTGTGCAAAGAGAATGGCAACAAGAAAACTGCAGAATTTATATTTCTTCTTATTTTAATTAAAAAAAACATTGTTGGAGATATCTTTATGTTGGCAAATGCATACGGAGAAAAATGCTTCTACTGAGAATTATTAATTTGAAATACAAGAAATGGAATGGAATTTTCTTGAGTCATTGCATTAAATTTGCAAAAAATTTCCCAATCGAGGAATCTTTTCACCTTTAAATGTTTTAAAAAACAAATTGAGATGTAAAACATTTCCCAATAATTCTTAAGGATGATGTTTTTGATTTTTTTTTCTTCTGCAAAAGGAACTTTGAATGAAATTCTCCGCAGTCTTCCTGTTGCTCCTCCGAAATTCCTTCCGATAACTAACTGAGGAATGCTCCAAGAGGATGTTGAAAGAGATTGTTAAGGAATGCTTATTTCCTCTTCAAGTCATTCAAGGAATTTTCTTTATTTTAATATCACACATATTTTTATTGTTTGAATTTCTTTGTGATTTTCCCAAAAAAATCGACACTTTTTCCTCTTCCCCATATGAATCTGCACAAAGGATTGTTAAAAGAATTTACGGTGCCATTTTAATCTTGATTTTTAATTTAAAGAATGTAATTTTATACTTAATTGTTTTACTTAATGATGAGATGCGGAAAGAGAAATAAAACGAGTGAGAAAAATGGGAAATAAATTGTTTCAATTGAATTATTGTGATCATAATTTAATTTATTGGATTTATTGTCAAGGAATGAGATAAGGAAATTGCATAAACATTATTTTTCCACGCGACATTAAAGGTTATGCGGAATTTTCCGAGTGTGCGGAAAAAATCAAGAAGTTGTTCCTCCATTTTTGCCCCAATTCTGTCTTTTCCCGGATCCAATTCCATTAATTTGTTTCACTTCATGGACATCATATAGATTCCGTGGAATGCTTTTAACAAGGGGGAGACATTAGGGTCTAAAAGGTGTACAAAACTTCCTTATTTTGTATGAAAGCTCCCCAACAATTCTTGTATTTCGAAAGCTTTGAAGAGCTTTCATCAAATCTTGGATAAATTACTGAAAGATAATGACTAACATTAGCACTTTCTAAGAAAGCTTTTATAATCGTTAAAAGCTCTTAAAGTTGACAAAAATCTAACGAAAGCTCATCAAAATTTAGCCTGATGAACTACAAAAAATATTTGGAAATATGTATCTCCTAAAGCTTTTCAAAAGTTAAAATGACTAAGCCCGATCTTTAAGAAACTGAAGTTCAAAAAACATATTAAGAAGCTTTACAATTTTTAAAGAAAATTTTTAAATTATATATTTTTAAAAGCTCGGAAACTTTTACAAAAGTTTTACTGCAATTTTGAAAAGCTCTGCTGTACTAAAGTTTAAATGTTTTAAACTATTTTTAGCTTTGAAGAGCTTTCATGTCATATTTTTTTTATAAGCTTTCACAAACTTTCATAAAGCTCTAAGCAAATTCTTAAAGCTCAAACAATTTATGCAAAAGCTTTACAATTTCAAAGCTTCAGAAAGCTTTGTGAAATTGCAAAAGCTTTTGCATAAATTTTAAACCAAAAGCTGTTGAAAACTTAAAAAAAAAGTTCGTTAAATATTCTTTAAAGCTCCCTTGTTAGCACTTCCACTTCCAAAAGTTCTCATGCACTTCCATTCAACTGTACACCACTTCTGACCATTCTCCCCCTTGGTTTCCAATCACCTGAAATATTGAGTCCTTTCAGCGCAACAAAGTTAGTCAAAGTCATGAACAATTTCACGGAAAAAAAGACCTCTCTCTCTCAGAAATCCGCTCTTTTCATCATCCCCATCGGATTTTCCACACAGTCACTCAAACACAATGGAAATCGCCTTTTCCTCCAACCGGCTTTGTTCCCTTATCCAATTCGTATTCATCGAATTATCAAGCATGAAATGGTAAGTTAATGATCAAGCATTATTCTAAGACATCCAGATTTGCTATGATAGTGTCGAATTGCTTCATGGAATATTCCAATAAACCACCAAAAATCTCTTTTACTCACTCTCGCGATTGAATTTCAAATTATAAAACAATTTATAAGATGGAAAAATGGGATGAGACAAAAAGTGTGGCTGATTATAAAAGCAAAGCAGATGGAATATCAATAAACTCTGGTGTGTGTCGCTTTTAGGCGGTCTGGCCAAATGGCAACTAATTGATTATTTCAAGATCACGCATTGGAAATTACGATTATCTCTAATCGCAGGCCAAGGTGGTCTCATTCTGCACTTTTTACCATCCAGCAGCTGATTTTCGCTCAAAGCTGCACCACCAGCAATTCTTCCAGCGGCAGAATTCAACAGTGGCTGCTAATAAAGTTACCAACAACACGGGAAAAAATATAACTATTATTATATATAATGATAAATGTTCTGTTTCCTATTTGTCGCACTTAATCTTATCAAAACAGATTTTATGACTGTCTTGCTGACAGAAGCGGAAGACTATGGATTAACTTTGCAATCTGGTAAGAATGTAATAAAACAATAGTTTATTTTTCTTTTTTAAATATTTTATTATTATTTCCTAGACACTTTTTAAGTGAATTAAAAGTTACCTTGTGGAGTTAAAAATTAAATTTTAGTACATATTTTTTTCTGAGATACTAAAAAATGTTTTTTTTTTAAGATGAGACCGGTTTTATGGAAACATTAAGGGGGGGAGTCTATAAAATCATGAAGTCGTACTACCGTTCGACCTCATGGACTCTAAACTTAAAACAGACGTTGGAACGGACAAACGGCAGGGCAACGTTTTTTCAAGCGGGATGAATCGGACTTTGGAGGAAGAATTTTGTTTCTTAATCTTTAAAATAAACCAAACTTAACAATTATGAATTGAAATGGAGCCTAAAGTTGCTTCTTAAAAGAAATAGTAAACTAATATTCTTAACTTAAATATTAAAAGTGTTTTTCAAAATTTGCCTGAATTTGAATATTAGAAACATTTGAAAAGTCCCCGGGGACTGTAAACATTCCCCGTAGCTTTTCCCCAGGTATTTTTCATACTTTCAGGCGCAAAACCTGCTGTCTTTTTCGAAAGCTTTATATTATATTTGTTATTCGAATAAAACAACTAATATTTTTTATCAGTTTTGGATGAAAGGACAATGAAAATGATAATTTTTGAAGAAATTGTCTGAGACTCAGGTATAATCCATTATAGGCTCCCCTTTTCGCGGGGCACATTCGGACAAAATACCATTTTCTAAATTTTCCATTCTCCAGGTAATCCTACTTATTTTTAAGATCCAAACCTGCCCATTTTATAAAGTTAATACCCATTGAACAGATTTTCTATCTATTTTCCGGAACTATCTGGAAAACTGCAACAAACTTGAACTTATAATAAAATTTGGGTCTAAGGCTACCCCACTTTCCCCTGTTGCCCTCAAATAACCGAGTAAACATTTCCAGGTAATTAAAATTATCATAATGAATTGAAGTGGATAATAATTTTTTTTTAATTTTGTTTACTATCATAAAATTTAAAGTTGTTAAAAATATTTTTGCATATTACCTACCAACGTTCATTCATATTCACCTGCGACATTAAATTGACGTAAAGTCTCAAAAACAAGACGTAAATTGTCGCCATTGGACTTTAATACAACTAAAAAAACATGAACTAATTAAAAATTTCAAATCCGAATAAAAAAAACATATATTTTTAACTTTTCACTTCCATAAATTGACATTTCTAAACGTCACTTTTGAATTCAAACCCTTTTTCCGTTTAACGACTTTCTCGAGGAAGTGCTAAAATTTGGTCAGAAGTAAGTAATTGTCGCATAAAGTGCTGTTTTAGTGTGAAAATTCACACTTGAGAATTGCACCTGTTCAGGTGTGAGTGGTTGCCACGCCAGGTGAAATATCTCAACAGCAATCAGGTCACGATCAACGCTCAACCTACACAATCCGACACACTCTCTCGCTCACTCTTGCATCCCATAGAGCCAGATTAGGCCTGTCCAGCGTCCGATTTGCACGTAGACACTCGGATTCTGCATAGGCTCGATTAACAATCAATTTTCCCGCCATTATCTTCAGATCATCTTGGGGCTATTCTTCTGACTCACAACTCTCCGTTTTGCGTCAAATCTCTGTGGGTGACGATGTGTGAAATTGAGACGAAAAAGAACAAATAAAATAAATACAAAGTGAATTGCGGTGGTTGAAGGTAAAAATTCCCCGCATTATTGGCGCGAAGAAACTGAATCATGGACTTAAGATGTAATTCATCAATTATATTGCGGCATTTTTGCCTTTTCCCTCGCGCCCAACTTTAATTGTGGGCTATAACACATTTTTTTTAATGAATTTCCTGAAGTCCTCTAAAAAGTCGTGCGAATTCTCTTCCCACCCCGTTGTAAGATTAAACAGAGGCAAAATTTACACGGTATATTACCATCTCTATCACCACGTCTCGCTCACTCCTTCCGATTGGCCGGTGATTTGTTGTGTGCGTGAGTTGCTTCTTAATATAAAAAGGCGCCAAATTGCTTGTTACCACTTTAGTCAGTGTAAAATTATGGGCGCGATCGGACGCTGTTAACTTTAGCCTGAAGCGAATTACCAACTTCAATCACTTCAATAAAAAAAATTCACTGATTCCTCCCCACCTTCTCCTTCCATAACAGCAATCAGTGATTTTCCTGTGAACAGTCATTAAAAAAAAGTGCTGTGTCAAAGCTGAAAGAATTTTTTTTAAACTCGTGAGCAACTTTTGAGGGAGAGAAATCCAGGATCTGTGATAAAGAGTTCTGTGACCAAAAATAAATTTATTATTAATTCTTTTAATTTAAAAAAAAACAACGAAGTGACGCTAAGATGAAAGACACGCTGGCTCAGGCAAATAACACAACTAATGGTCATCAATCAATGATTGTGGCCACGAATGGTAATACCAAAAAATCCTGCACTTGCATTAAAGGTGAGTCAAACAAAAGTGGATAAAACCTGTTGCAAAATTTTGAAAAAAAAAATTGCCAAGGATGCATCTTTCGATAGTCGTTATTACCGGTCGGTAACCAATTGAATCCGGCTCGGATTTGCAGAAATGTTATGCATTTTCCAAAAAAAAAAACGAATATTGATCAACATTTGAGTCAAACTGATTTTAAGTGGTTTAATTGGGAAGTTAATCTAACGATTGTAAAAAGAATTAGTAAAACATTTTAAAAAAAAAGTGATAAAGAAACATAAAGAACCGTTTCTATTAAAAATCAATTCGAAAAATGAAGACTAAAAAAAACTTTGAACCTGTCTTTGAAAATTCAGAATAATCAAAAAAAACTTGGAAAAATCGTTTGCCATTTGCGAATAAAGAATATTTGAAAGTTAAGAAATGTTTTAGGTTTTAAAAACTTTTTGAAAAACATTTAAAAATGATTTCCAAAAAAAATCTACGATCCCAACTTGAAGAATTTGAAAAATGGTGAAAAATAAACACTTGCAATTCCATTACATAGATGGCAGACTTCATCAAAAGTGTCTTAGCTAATCTATGCTAATTTTAATTCAATTTTTAATCTTTTAACCGAAAATTCTATTCTTAATCCCGTGAAATGGAAATCTAACACCTTTTAGCTGATTTCCTTATCACAATGTCCTAACTAAAAAGGTGTTTGTCTTGGCTAATCAAAGATGAAGCAATTTTTCTCAACTTCTGGAAACTTTAAATGTTTAAATTAGGGGAAAACCCTCTGCAATGAGTCAATATAACAGAAATTCGAGAAATTTGAGAGGAAATTTCCCAAATGAACTCTCTGAATATGCAAAATGCCTGCAGTTGAGAGTAAATGTTTGTTCACTTGATGGAAGGTTCTCTTCTGGGTCTTTCCCGGGCAATTAAGCACACAGACCTTCCCATCCTCTTTGGCCACTGACCATCTATATTCACAATGAGGAACTTCTAGGATCGATTTTCCTCATGAGGGAATTTTCTTATGATGCTTTTTGCGCACATTTTCCCAGCTGATGGAAATTTTCGCATCTCTTGCTCTCGCACTTCTCTCTCTCCCCATCATATTCTCTCTCTCTCTCTCTCTCTTGGGGCCAAAGTGGATCCGAACGGCGCGTATAAATAATTCGGTGGCATCGAAACGCCTTTCAGTTTGTGTCTCACGCTGCTCAAGAGGCAGCCACGTTCTCCAAGCTCCAGTCCTCTCTCTTGTCTCTCTTCGTGAATCACTTCTGGGAGCTTCTCCTTTCATCTCCTCATCTCCTGTTGCTCGGATGTTGTGATACTGTGACACTGTCCTCCCCCAAGACAAGTTTATACCCTATATAGTGGATTTTTTTGTGAGTGTGGGTGGTGAGGAAAAAAATGTCCAGGGAGAAGAAGACATTTAAATTCCTATCCCAGATGTCCACTACCGAGCTCAATGCCGCCATTGACGACAGCAATTTCCCCCAGAACACCCCTCCGGCCAAGTGCTCCAACGGAGATGAGGAGGAGTCCAATGGCATCTGCAAGAGACGCCATCAGCCACCACTCAAGATGGACACAGCATCACCGGAAGCTGGGAGGATGTTCTACGTTCCGGGAACACCCCAAACGCCACGAACATCCACCACGCCAGGTTATTTTTTACCCCAACCCCCACCCAAAAAAAATCTCTTTCCCAAGAGGAAAAAACACCTGCCAACACCTTGATCTCGAACCTTGAAATTGCTGGTGATTAATCGGATGAAGAAGAGAAAAAAGACAAAGATATTGGCGCCAGTGTAGGTGAAAGTTGTCAAGGTGCTCACGTGTTTATTACTGATTTATTTATTACCAATTCCTTTGGTAATCATTCATAGCTCTGATGGCTTCCTAAGAGGGCTTAAAAATACGGATAAACACGATCTTTTTTCCCCGACAATTTATTTTTGTGCCAAAGATCTTATTCACTTGTGAACCGTTGGAGCCCTTTGGTGGTTATTTTGAAATCAAACAGCCCAAAGAGGGTTTGTGTCTCCGCTAAGAATAGATCTGTTTTTAGACGACTTGTTTAAAGGGAATTGTTCTTTTTTATTTTTACCTCTTTTTCTATAAAAGTTAACTGAAATTTGCTAAAAGGAAGCAAAGATATCAACTCGTATAAACAGTTTTTTATAGCGGAGACACAAACCCACTTCTGAATACATTTTTAATTAATCTGATCCAGCAAAAACCGGACTAAAACAGATTAAATAGCAGTTTCCGCGTTTTGAAGCAAATATTCTGAAAAAATCAGTTTAAATGAACTATTTTTAATAACTTTTTATGACTATAAAATATGAACAACAATGAATTTCGTCTAATTATCATAACTTTTTAGACCATTTTATTGTTCTCTTTTTTGTCCATTTTCAACCCACAAACAAACAAGTTCTTATATATCTAAATCGTAAATTAAACAATGAAATTATTCAGTAATAATTTCTTGGAAAATCCATCTGGATAAGCAAAAAATGCAAGTAATCCACTTTTAGACGAGTTTAAATCCTTCTAAGCTCGTCTAAAAGTGGATTAATCTCATTTTCTACTGATCTTTCCTGATTTTCTTAATAATTTATCTTCCGATCTTATCAATTTAGAAATTCTCTCAACTTTAAAATAAAAAAATTACCCTAAAAATATTTACAACTGCTCTTTCTAAACAGTTGTAAACTTTATTGAATGACTATAGCTGTTGCCTCAAACAACTTTAGAGCATAGATCGGGTCACGAACGAGGTTATCACGGGTGTTTGTGGCCACAACACACGCCTGGGGGCAAAACTGATGACGTTGACGATGCAAAAAACGATCAATTATTCAATTGGGCATTTTGTAATTTTCCTTGTGCGACAAAATAATTACGAGTCGGGAGGAG
The DNA here is from genome assembly GCA_918844115.2 of Phlebotomus perniciosus. NCBI lineage: Eukaryota > Metazoa > Arthropoda > Insecta > Diptera > Psychodidae > Phlebotomus > Phlebotomus perniciosus. The sequence continues at coordinate 39,528 of CAKKOB020000082.1, forward strand.
AGAAGAAAAAAACCGCTGACTGACCAGCAATTTCACAATATTTCTCATCAACTCGTTTTCTTGGAGCCATCATATTTAATCCACTCTGGGGGCATTTTTTCTGCTGCCGCACCGCATAGAGGCTTATTTGTTATTCTCAGCAAATCACATTGAAGCCGATCAAGTCCAGTATTTAATGATCATGCAACTGTTTATGAATTTTTTTAACAGTCTCTCTCTCTATGGAATGTATTAAATTCATGTATTCAAATCACCTTCAGTAACACCGAGCAATCTATCTTGCAGGTCATGAGAATTGCACGTTCCACCATGATCTGGAGTTGGATCACAAGCCACCAACACGTGAGGCTCTCCTGCCTGAGATGACGCGCTCCTATCGGCTCCTGCTCACCGGCTTGGGGGATGATCCCGATCGCCAGGGATTGCTCAAGACACCCGAGAGAGCCGCTAAGGCGATGCTCTTCTTCACCAAAGGATACGATCAGAGTCTCGAAGGTGAGTTGATAAAAAAAAATACTGACGATCTTATCTCTAAGGTCAAGTTAACGTCTATCTCGCCGGATGTAGGAAATAGAAGCCACTTGAAGAATCAAAAAAATCCCAAGAGTTTAAAACAACATAACCGCCTTTAATCAATTAAAACAATTATCTCTTGAAAATCGCGCAAATATTTACCATCATTTTTTGTGACTTTTCTTCTGCAAATAAATAGTTGCCACCTGAGAACTCTTGACTCTGCAAATATTTGCCTCAATCGCTTTCATTTGAATCACTCTCAATTTCTCATTTTGTAAAGTGATTTCTGTGAAATGGAAAAAATTCTTTATGAAATAATGGATGGATTTAAAGTGAAAATATCCACAGAGTCTCTAAGTGCACGTCCACCTCTATTTCAACTATTGATCAAGTAATGAAGATCAAATATTGAGATAAATGAGACATTCAATAGCAAATTTCATTCTTAACTTTCCTTTGATGATTCAAAAGTTACTTTTCCAATGTGAGATTCGAGAGATACAGTAAAAAACTAAGAGTAATCGAAAGGGTAAAAATTACCCCCCAATTTGAAGGATAATAACTTCGGTGTTTATAGACCGATTTATACAAAATTAAATTCAAATGAAAGGTAATATAGTCCTCTTTAAATCCAAATGCATGTGAGCTTTGCGCCATCACCACAGTGGCGCTGCAGTTGATTTTAAAAAGTGATTTTTCGAAGAGATTTTTCTCTACTTTCTTTAAGTGAATTTATGAATGAGGCAGAAGAGGCAAAGCTCTCAATTTATTAGGATTTAAAGAAGACTATATTACCTTTCATTCAAATTCAATTTCATTGAAATCGGTCCACAAACACTGTCATTGTTAATATCAAAACTGGTGGGTAATTTTTACCCATTCACATTTCAAGTGTTAAAAATAAACCTATAAAGACAAATTGCCTCTCAGAGGGAAATCATTTTCTCCTGTATCGTATCAAATCTGGGAAACCCTCTGGGAAACCGACAAAGCGGATTTCTCCCCAGACATTTGAAATATTCATCATGTCTACCGACCCAGGTATAGGCAAACATTACCCAAAATCATACACGTTGATGGAAATTTCGTGTGCGATTCTTCACGTGCCATTTGCTGATAAATTTTAAACAATCCCCACAATCAGGAATGTCTCGACTTTAAGGAATTCTTTGCAAACCCTCAGGGCGCAGAGTCTGCATGGATATAAATCCAACATCATTTCCAATTGACTAAATTTATTTAAGAATCACGTTCTAACGTCGATAAATTTTTTTTCTTCTCCTTTTCATCTCTTTGCAACCCACACATTCCACCCTGCTCGTTGGAAGTCACTCCATGGCAATTGTCATGAGTCAAATACCCTTCTCCAACCTCTTTTTCACCCCCTCGAGGCCCTCGAGAGCTTCCAACCCCCGGTGGCATGGATAAAATACGGACTCCCCAGTGGGTGGGATGTGATTTAGAGTGTGTCTGGGATTTTTTTCCCGCCCCAGCATTCCACTCAAGATTGTGCTCCATTGCGGGGGCGGCTTCCAGCAGAAGTGGAGCAAATCAATAACTAGAGAGAGGAAAGTGTTCGCATGCTGAAAGTCACTTCCATTCCTCTGACCATTGCTACATACATACATAGCAATTGACACCGACGCAAGGGAATGCGAAGGATTTAATGACAGAGATAGTTTCGTCTACAACTTGTTGATTTTTATTTGCTGAGGCACTTAAGAATTAAATAACGCCACTTAAGTGGACTAAGAAATGGGGATGTCGAAGATATTATTGGAATTCTTATAATGAGAGAATGAAGAAAACATAATGGATTATTTGATAAAAGCGCCGTTTCAACAGTTTGATGTTAAAAGGCGCCATTTTGTCTGAGTTTGACAGTTAAAATCTCCATTTTATCAACAAAAAAAGCTCTCAAGGTTTGAATTTTACTATACAGAATGTGATTAACGGATAAAAAAGCGCCGTTTTAGCATGTTTGATAATAAAGAATGATTCTTTTATTAAAAAAAACCGCATGTTTGATCAAATTTAATTTAAAAAAAAAAACTTCGTTTGACCATTTTATAGATCGCAAGTATTTAATCTCCTTTAAAAAAGGCGTCGTTTGAATATACATTTAAAGATAAAAAGCGCCGTTTCAACTGTTTGATGATAAATGACGCCGTTTTGTCTGAATTTAACAGTTAAAATCTCAATTTAATCCCAAAAATAAGCTTTCATTCAACCAAGATTGTTAAGGTTTAAACCACAGAATCTAATTAACGCATAAAAAGCGCCGTTTTAGCATGTTCGATAATATAGAATGATTCTTTCATTAAAAATAGCGCATCGTTTCGTTTGATCAAATTTAATTTTAAAAAATATTGCTTAACCATTTTAAGTCGTAAAGTATTTATTTAATCCAGGAATGAGCAGAAGACGGTTATCTCCATTCAAAAATTTGCATTTGATTTCGCATGACAATTACTAGCTGGCTTCCAAGTGGGTTTGCGCGAAAAGGCTAAATTAACCTCAATCGCGTCCGGCCAAAAAAAAATTAAAGAGAAGAAGAAAAAGAACCTCAATCGTATTCAGGGCGAATTTTCTCTCATTTTCACATAAAATTCAACAGAAATATACAAATCGTGTTTTCTCGGGTTTATAGACTCCAGAAAATTATTTTTCAGTGAATTTTATATGAAAATATGCCCCAAATACGATTGAAGTTATTTAAAAAAGAAAATGGCGGAGAAAAGGGGTTGCCCGACGAAACAGTTGGCATGCCATTTAGTTTGACGTAAAATTCCTCTGTCAGCTCACTTTTGATTTAATCTCTTTTAAAAAGGGCGTCGTTTGAACGAATTTGAGAACAAAAGCGCCATTTCAACAGTTTAATATTAAAAAGGCGCCATTTTGTTTGAGTTTAACAGTTAAAATCTAACGTTTGTTATCTAATTTCTGATCTTTAAAGTTTTAATTTAATTTTATCACTAGAAAATATAAGTTTGACTGCATTTGGAAGCATAAAAAAGCGCCGTTTCAGCACATTTTCTTTTATTAAAAGAACGCATCATTTTGATCATGTTTAATTCTAGAACACGTCTCCTGGCCATTTTATAGATCGGCAATATCTTAATCTCATACAAAACGCGCTGTTTTAATATGTTTCGTTATAAATTTAAATTTTATCAAGTTCATCAGTTAAAAAAATAATTTTGAAACTGTAAAATAATGTTTTATGAAGTTTCAATTATAAAAATACCCCATTTGCTGGTAAATCTCTTCTGTGTACGTGAAAGCTCAACAAGTAGGTAAATGATGAACTTTAGTGCTGATGAATTGTTTCCTAAACTTTTGCTTTATCCCAACCAACATTACAAAAGCTCCCATTTTCCATAACTATCAAAAACTATTATAAGAGACGTTTTAATGATAAAATTATGCCAAAACTACCTCGTAAAACTTCATCACAACATTCATTATTGTTTTAATGAATATTTTAATTTGCTACAAGCAATAACAAGGCAATTTTACGTGATGAGATTTCGTCAAATTCTTCAGTGAAAGATTTTAGTCATCTTACTTTTGGGGAATTTGAGGAATTTCCCTGGGTGTTTCTTTGAGAAACCACAGAGACAATTTAATTTATATCAAACATTCACCACACAGTCAATTCGGAATGAAGGCATTTCTGGGAGACGATTAAGCTACTCTGGAGGAGCTTTTCCTTTGCCATGTGCCATTAGCAGATGCTCTTCGTCAAAAACACTCAGACATGGCAATTTACCGGGTTTTGTGAGGGAATGAGTAACTCAGGAGCAGATGCGACCTCAAAAACCGCAGAATGGAAATTCCGACAAGGAATATTCTTCAAAGGATTCCTCTGTAGGTGTCATAAAATGAGAGACAACGAGAGGAAATGAATCATGGGGAAACAAATAACTTTCTTATTCTTCATTTCTTCAGATGATTAAATTTAATTATAATTCAGAGTTTTGGGGCGTGAGTGCAATGAAAAATGCTTTTCAAAGGTTTAAATTGACAATAATAATCTATATGGTAAAAATAACATTGTAAAAAAGTGAAAGAAAAAACTTTTAAGAAATAGGTAATTAATCGGGGTTTGAACTTGCGATGGAGGGAGTATCAGGCGAGCTCCTTGCGCGACTGCATCAATATGAAAGAGCTTACCTTTTTCTTCTCTTTTTCCGACTTTTATCCCACAAAAATGCTCTTTTAATTTCCTAAAAATTATGTCTGAAAATAGAAGAACCGCCAAAGCCCAAAAAAATGAAATTTATCAATTTCCTCCTTCTTCCCAAAGTAATGGTGACAAAGCAGAACAGAAGCCACAAAAATCATCATTTCTCTTATCTTCTCAGCTGTTATAAAACATTTATTGCTGGTCATAGTTCAGAAGTCAAGTCATATATTTCTCATGCGTCTTATTTACAGCAAGAAATCAATTAAATTTCTCCCTGAAGCACAAAGTTCCAAAATATCGCCTGTCCGCATTAAATTCCTTGCAAAACATCGTGTTTAATTAGAGCTCAAGCGGATAATCCAACAACTTGTTAACTAAATTTTAATGAATCGTGTAATTGAGCAATTTACTGCACAATAAGCCCGATTAGGGGGTGTTTAACAATTTGCATGCCAGGACATGAATTACAAATTTTCTATATACTCTTTACAGAGGCACTCAATGGCGCCATTTTTGAGGAGGACACCGACGAAATGGTCGTGGTGAAGGATATAGAGATGTTCTCCATGTGCGAGCATCACCTGGTGCCCTTTTATGGGAAGGTTTCGATTGGATATTTGCCGTGCAAGAAAATCCTGGGACTCAGTAAACTTGCCAGGTGAGTTTAAAAAGAAAATAAAAGGAATAAAGTAGTTTAAAGATCAACTGATTATTTGAAAGGATTTCTTTTTAGTTTTGAAATGCAGAAAGAATTTTTAAAATCGGATGAAAATTGAGCAATTGGTAGAGGTTTTACTTTGCATTTTGACAGATGGAGAAAGTCTCCAAAATCTTTTAAATTGATTAAAATTCCTAATCCGTAAAGCATAAGAAGAAATTTTTCATTTTACTCCCAATTAATGACCTTTTCAATCAAACCTGCAACATTTCGAAAAGTCTCCAAAACACTTTAATAAATCAGTTTAATCAGTTGATCTTTGAATTATCCCATTTAAACCCCTGAAAACTTATAAATTCCACCTTTAATTTACACTCTTTATTTCTGCCTGCTTTTTTCCCTCCAAAACACACACACAAAATGCAATCAGTGAGTCAAGAGCTCATGGAGAGCCCGAAACAGGTCTCAATTTAATTTCCAGGTGGAAAATACAATTATTCCGTCATTGAAACTCTAACAAACTCCAATGTAACCATTTGAGATGTTGTAATTTAATTCAAAACTCTCTTCGCAGAATTGTGGAAATCTTCTCGAGACGCCTTCAGGTTCAGGAGAGACTCACCAAGCAAATTGCCGTCGCCGTCACTCAGGCTGTACAACCCGCCGGTGTGGCTGTTATTATCGAGGGAGTGTAAGTATCTACACCTTTATTACTAAAAGTGACTGGTAGTCATACCTTTAGTTTGCAACCTCACACGCTGTCAATAAATCATGCCAGGATGTGCGCCTTCGGCTCGCCTAGAACACATGTTCTGGTGATAAATTTCAGTGATAAAGGATGAAGACACTTGTTGGATTAATATTGATTTTGTAAAGTAGAGAAATAGGACGAAAACTAATAACTTGTAGCAGATGGGGAATTTTATTCGATATTATAAATTATGAAAAATTTAAGGGATTTTCTACTAAAAATCTTAAAGAACTTTTAAACTTCAGAACATTAGAGCTTTTGCGAGAAATTAACTTAAAATTCTAGAAGAATATTCTAGAACAAATTAAGAGCAGTTTCCAATAAGAGATTAGATATACTTTTCATAAAAACTTATATATTTTCTAGTTGAAATTTCAAGAACTTTCAAAGAAAATAAATGAAAGCTTCTGCTAGAATTTAATGACAGATTCTTGTAACAAATTTCAGGAGCCATATAGGCCTTTATTAAAAGCTTCTACTAGAAGTTTAGATAAGCTTCAACTGCAAATTGAGAGAAGTTTCTACTAGAAATCTATGAAAGTTTTTAGTAGAAATTTAAGTAAAGCTTCTACTAGAAATTTTTTGAAAGCTTTTACTAGAAATTTAGGGAAGTTTCTACTACAAATTTATGGAAGCTTTTGCTAGATATTTATGTAAAGCTTTTACTAGTAATCTATGAAAGCTTCTAATAAAAATTTAAGAGAATTTCTGCTGAAAATTAAAGAGTTTCTGGTAGATATTCATAAAGCTTCTACTAGAAAATCATGGAATCTTCTGCTAGAAATTTTTGTAAAGTTTCTACTAGAAATTAATTAAAGCTTCTACTAGAAATTGATGTAGGTAAGCTTTGCTATAAATTTATGAGGGTTTCTGCTTGAAATTTAAGAAAGCTTCTACTAGAAATTTATTGAAACTTCTGCTAGAGATTTACGTTAAGCTTCTACTAGAAAATCATGGAACCTTCTACTAGAAATTTATGAGGGCTTCTGCTAGAAATTGGTGAAAGCTTTTGCTAGAAATTTATGTAAAGCTTCTACTAGAAATGTATGTAAAGTTTCTACTAGAAATTTAACTAAAGCTTCCACTAGAAATAGATGTAAGCTTCTGCTAGAAGTTTATGAGGGTTTCTGCTTGAAATTTATGAAAGTTTCTACTAGAAATTTAAGAGAGTTTCTACTAGAATTTTACGTAAAACACATTCAAGAAATTTATATACAGTTTCTACTAGAAATTAAGCTTTCTACTAGAAAGCTTCTGCTAGAAATTTGTCAGAGATTCTGCTTAAAATTTATTAAAGATTCTGCTAGAGTTTTACATTAAACTTCTACTAGAAATTTACGAGTTTCTGCTAAAATTTTACGTAAAACTTCTAGAAATTTATGTAAGCTTTTACTAGAAATTTAAGTAAGCTTCTACTAGAATTTAAGTGAGTTTCTACTAGAAATTTATGTAAAGATTTTACTAGAAATTGGTGAAAGCTTTCGCTAGAAATTTACGTAAAACTTGTACTAGAAATTTATGTCTAACTCCTACTATAAATTGATGAGAGCTTCTGCTAGAAATTTATGTAAAGCATTCTTTAAAAAAATTTGGGAGTTTCTGGTAGATTTTTTTTTTGGTTCTTCTAGAATTTCAGGGCAATTTCTACTAGAATTTCATGGAAGCTTCTGCTAGAAATTGATTAAAGCTTCTGCTAGAAATTCAGGAGAGTTTTTACTACAAACTTATGCAAGCTTCTGCTAGAAATTATAGTAAAACTCTCACAATAGATAGATCATAATTTATTAGAATCTTTTAAAGCCACAAAAGCTCTCCAAACATTATTTTTATAGTAGCCAAGACACAAACCATGGTTCGAATCCCTACTAACTTATTTTTTCAATCCCTTTCCAGTCACATGTGCATGGTGATGCGAGGCGTGCAGAAGATCAACAGCAAAACCGTAACATCAACCATGTTGGGCGTTTTTAGAGACGATCCCAAGACCCGAGAGGAGTTCCTCACGCTCGTCAACACAAAATAGGGTAGAAACACGAAGGAGATCCTTCCATCAATCTACACAATGACGGAATTGCACACGTTAGACGTGTTAGAAGAATAAAAAAAAAACCAACAACAATTTTTTCTGGGGGCCAACAACTTTGCGTGCTCTTCTATACATTTTAATGGGGCCTATTCAATGAGCTGTTTTTTTTCCCGGAGGAAAATGCACTTTCCATGTCCTTTAGTGTTAAGAGAGAATGTTAAAAACAGAAACATATTTGTGAATAATTTATAAAAATGCGTGTGAGAAAATCAATCGGCAGGTCGCAGAAAACTATTTACGAGATGAAGAGAAAAAAAAAGACATTTTGCAACAGGTTTAGGGAACAAGAAAAAAAAGCAAAACTCTATTTTTCAAATCAACATTTTGATCGAGAGTAATAAATTTATATCAATGTTAATCAATGTTATTGAGATGCTGTAAAAAAAATGTAAATAAATTTATCTCTATGCCGTTAAATGTCTGTATTTCGCTCATTTTTGCTATCTTTCTGTACAAAGTTGCTTTGAAACAGGAATAGATATAATAAAAGAGACTTACATAATAAAAAAGGTTCGTCAACTGAGTCTCGTGAGATCACAAAATCACAAAAGTTCTTTGTTTTTCAGCTAAACTTTCGAGTGTTTTACATGGAATTCTCCAACATATCCACCAAGCGCTTAATTTCTCGTCTGAAATGGTAAATCAAAAAAAAAATTCATTAAAATTAGCGAAGTCTCGTCTAAAAAGCCTATTATTAGCCGAGACTCAATCCTACCGGCTTCTCTTTTCAATAAATCGATACAATTATGACTCTATAAATCTCTACAAGTCTTCAAATCCCTTTCCCCTGAATCCCATAATCCTGAGATACTCACATCCTGTTCATCAGCTGCTTCGTGGGTTTGATTGCGTTGGAAATCTCTTCCGTCTTGGCCATAATTGTGTACATATTCTTGATATTGGCGTCCATAGAGTCCGTGAGTTTGCTCACTGAATTCTTATACACTTCCACATTGTCCGCCGTGATGGAGGAGATCTGCAAAGCAAAGACAATTACTCCAGGAACTTCCTCAACTTCCAAAAATCTCTCACCGAATGCAGCAAATTGCAGAGATTCTCCGTGAGATTGTCCACCGACGCTGCCAGATACTGTGCCTCCATTTCAACATCATTCAACACGTTGGAGTCAATCTCTGAGGGCAACAGGAAGCTTCCCGGACGCTGAAAGCCACTCGTTGACGGAGTACTGTCGCGGGAGTCGCCTTTTGGGGACTCACGGCTCTTCGCAATGGGGCTCGACAACTTGATCTTGTGCTCTAGATTCTCAGCTATGAAGTGCGTCATGTCCCCATCCATGCTCACAGTTCCTTCCAGGTTGTAGGGGAAGCGATTGGGACGCCTCCGGACACTTCCAATCTCCTCTTCTGGATTGGAATTAGTAATCTCACTGTATGAAGCCGTCATCACGTCTGGCACTTCCTCGTTCTCCATCCTTGGTGGGCTTGGAGGCTTTGCAGCTGGACCAGGAGAGAAAATTGCAGGAAGTCCCCGGAAACAATCAAGGTGTCTCCCCAGATACAGCACAATGAATTGTGACGTCACAGCGCCGCATTTCATCTGGCAACCCCAGTGTGTTGTCACTCCGTTTTTCGCGAGTTTGTGGGTGTTTCAATTTGCACTGATATCTCTGAAATTATCTCATAGACGCAGTGAAAAATATTTCCAATTGGCTCTTTAGCACTCCCTGTGGCCCCTTAAAGTGTTTTCGTGTCGCAGAACACCGTGGGAAAGCCTCAAATGAGCGTGTGAAAGTGCCCCCCTTTGTAGACATCAAAAGCGAAGCCATCTTGGTGTTTTTGTTCAGTGAATCTTCTCGAACTCATCGCCCTCAATTCAGACAGTGAGAAATGGCGAGTCCATCGCCCCAGAGTAGTCCAATGCCACCCCCACAGGCGCCCAGTCCAATGGGGCCACCATCGCAGTCGCCGGCCCCATCCCCGTCGCCCCAGAGTCCCTACCAGCATCCGCCGCATCATGGGCCGGCGCCACCTCATCCGCCGCCGCCTCATCTCAACGGCCCGCCGCCACCACATCATATTCCCCCCTCGGGGCCACCCCATATGCAACACCATCCCGGAATGGGACCCCACGCCGGCATGCCTCAAGGTGAGTTATTGGATTTCTGCTGTCCGGAAGTCAGCTAAAGTGTTTTTGTTTCATTGTAGGACCACATCCGGGCATGGCGATGCCACCCCAGGGACCTCCAATGCCTCCCATGGGCTACCAGCCGCACAACATGCCCCCAAATGCCGTGAGTCCCACCCATTCCCTTTTCCATGGGCAAAGAAATGTGAGTGTTGAGCGACTTGAGTCTCGATGTGGCCATTGTTGAGTGCAGTAGATGTTTCCGGGAACGGGGGAAAGGGTCTCAAAGGACATTTTGGTTCATGTTGTCAAAAGATTTTAATAGAAATGATAGAAATTCTTACCTTTTTATTTGAAGAATTGATCAATTCCTGAAGTTGTCCCAAAAATAGGTTGGAATATCAGCTAATAATAGGCTCTTATAGACATTGTTGAGTTTGTGTCTCTGCTATAAAAAGGCTTTATGCACAGTTAACACTTTATTGAACACAAGAAACAAGATTTACGGTTTCTAATGTTTCAAAGACTATTACATTAGTTATTCTTCACTTAAAGAATTGATCAAATTCCGAATGTGTCCCAAAAATGGGTTTGAAGATCGGCTAATAGCAAGCCCTATAGAAACTGTTAGGTTTGTGTCTCTGCTTAGTGATAAAAATCTTGGAAATTGCGCATTAACGGATAATCCGGGAAAAATCTGAGAAAGTAGAATGTTTTTTATCAATATTTCTAGAACAAGAATGAAATTTTGTACAGAAATTGACTTATTCAACTTAATTACTTAATCGTGGTTTGTGTCTTGACTCTTTAAGGGCCGGTTCCATTCTGTGTCTCTGCTAAATTACTTGGAGAAATCCATCAAATGTGCCAAAAACTATTATACAAAATAATTAAATTTTTTTGACAATTTATTCAAGTTTTTTCTTAATATTCCCCTTTTTATTCTCCTTCTGCTTAAAGCAGACGTAATTATCTCATAAGATGTGCAGAAAATATCTCGAAAGGCTAAAAAAAAACTTAAGCAATTAACAAGAATCCGTTTTATAGCAAAAAAGTTATTAAGGAAACTCATAAAGCATTTTCTTCTTAAACTCATTAAACTTTTAAACAAGAACCATTCGTAAATCAAAATTTGAGACATTTTCCCTCTTCCCTTTAAAGTTTTACCAAAATGCATGCCAAGAAGCGTGAGTGTGACAATGTTTTTTCGTTTATTTAGTGTGTCTTTATTTAAAGTATAATTTCCCAAACATTAAACAATTTAATCACTTGGAGAAAGTGATTTTCTTCCCTTTACATTCTCTATTCACTGCTAACATTTCGTCGTAGAGCTCTTGTGTTCCGGCAACGAGCACTTGAGCCTCCATAATGTCGTATTCTCCCCCAAGATGATTCTTAACAATTCCTCCGGCCTCTTGGATCAGCAATGCTCCAGCTGCTATGTCCCAGGGCTTTAGATATTCCATCTGATAGGCATCTATGGAGCCCCTGGCGACATAACAGAGCGCCAGTACAATCGATCCCAACGATCGAACTCCAATACTTCTTCCACTCAGAACGTAAGTGCGTCCTATGACATCATCGCGCAACTGTTGAGCCCATCCGAGGGAGACTTCCACCGAGATGACGGAGTTCTTGAGCTCAGTCACGCGACTGCAGTGAATCTGTTGGCCATTGAGGAAGGCACCACGGCCACGGATGGCTGTGTAGAGTTCATTGTGGATTGGATTGAAGCAAATGGCAATTAGGAGGCGCTTGTGAACGGCCAAGGCCACAGAGATTGAGATTAGGGGATTGCTGTGGATGAAATTGGTTGTTCCATCGATGGGATCGATTATCCATGTTGGATCACTGCTCAGGGGATTCTTAGCAGCGGACTCCTCAGCAATGAATCTGTTAAGAGGCAATTGGGGGAGAAAAGGGAAGAAATTACATTATTTTGACCGAAAATCAATTATTCGGAATATTAGCAATATTCTGTACATCAAATATTCACAAGAAATTCGAAATATTCATAATTAACTAATGATATTCGCATTATTTGCGAAAAAAGTCGCAAATATTCTAATCTATTCACTTATTTACTCATATTTTGGAGTTAAAATATTCACAAAGATTCATGATATTCCCAATATATTTACATAATATTCGAAATATTCTGCTTATTTTGAGAAATCTTGGAATTCGCAAAGACATTCAAATTTTTCGCAGTGAAAATTCTCTATTTTCATTCATTTATCCCTTTATTCAAGTAAATTCCTACTAGAGGTTTGCGTCTTGACTATTTAAGAAAAATCTTACTTGTGACTGGGATATTTCTTCTTGATGCCCTCAATAATGATATCTTCCACTCTCCTATCGTACTCAGTGACGAGATCAGCTGCACATTCCTTCTCTTGGACATTCAATGTCTTACCGAATCCCTCAATGATCACATCACCGCCCTGTTTCACGAGATCCACAACATAGTGGAAGCATTCCTGGAGATTTTCCTCTGTGGAAAAGTCAGGAAAGTCTGATAATTCGGCAAAATTCACCATTTTAATTGCAACCACAGATCAACACCAAATGACTTTCAAATTGTTACTGAATGCTTGTGTGAGTTATAGGAGTTATTTGAGCACTTCATTCTCTCAAAAATTTACGGGTATCTCTTTATATTTTTGTGTGTATGGATGTGGTTTTTTGGTGATAGCGAAATTTTTTGTTATCTCGTTAACACATTTAAATGAAAATCCATATGAGCGGAAACCTAATATTTGGACTTGGATTTAGTTAAATGCTTCTCTGCTGTGGCATAAATTCTCGAGATACAGAAAAATTGTGTTTGGCACAGATTCTTAATCATCGGTGGAACAATAGAATAATTGTCTATTATTGGATTTTCGCAATTCTCTTATTGAGCCTGTTTAGGCAATTATGTTTGGAGTTTTTTTGCAGTTGATGAGTGACTGGAATTGCAAATTGGCAATTGATCAAGTTTAACTTTGCTGGTTCTCTTTTTGATTGATTTGAAAGGTCATAGTTTGTTGCTTTAGCAATGAGATTAGGAATTGTGACCTTGATTCTAAAGAATGATGCTTGAAATGTTTGAAATAGTCTCTAAAATGAAGATTTCTAATAGAAATATGAAAAAAAATGTCTGAAGAAGTTCCTATTAAATTCAAAAAAGCTTATCCAAGACACTTACCAGCATCATTTAAGATTGCGCCATCTCTATTTACCTAGTTGTATTATTGTTTGTTTTCTCTAAAAGGGTTCTTTTACCCATCAGTTCATTAACTGGTCTTTCCGAAAAATAAAGAAGAAGAAGATTAATCCATTTCAAAATGGCTGCCAAAAAGTCAAATTTTCATGAAAACAAAACACATTTTTATTCAATATTTCCTATAACATCTTACACTGATGATCTTGACAGGAATATTAATGCATTTCTATAAGAAATTGTACTGATATGTTTCTATTGACTCCCCTGACTCCCTCACTTGTCCCTAATCTCGACTGTTTTATTGGAAAACTCTTTATTGAATGCGATAATTTGATCATGTAACGCCTGATTGGCAGCCACAACGATACTTCCGTTCATTACATCGAACGGAGATCCATCAGGGTGGGAAATAATTCCTCCTGCCTCCTCGACAATAATGGCACCGGCTGCCAAGTCCCAGGGATATATCCCGACCACCTGGTAGACATCCAGGATGCCACGGGCGACATAGACAAGTCCCAGAACAGCTGATCCAACAGCTCTGATTCCCGAGACTTTTTTCGCGAGTCCACAAGTTCTCACAAGAATCTCTTGATTGTATTTGTCACGTGACGCCAGGGAGGGTTCATCCCCCACGAGGGATTGCAGGAGATTGTCAATGGTGCTCGTGTGGATGCTTTTGCCATTCATGGTGGCTCCTTTGCCGCGACGAGCGCAGTAGAGCTCTCGCTGAATAGGAGCATAAATTATGCCCATTACTAGTTGCTTACGATACGCCAGAGCCACTGAGATGCCCACAAGGGGGTATCCGTGAACGAAACTGGTAGTTCCATCAATTGGATCGATAATCCACGTGGGATCATCCGTTAGGGGCTCCTTAGCGTGTTTCTCTTCGGCGATAATCCTGTAAAAAAGTTATTGTAATCATAAAAAATCTCGACATTATCAGGATTCGAACTCGCGACAAAAGAATCTTTAAGCAAGTGTTTGCTTAAAGATTGAGAGGTCGTGAGTTCAAATCCTGGTAATTTCTAGTTTTTTTTACAACAATTTTTTAGCACTAATAACACTATTTATAGTCTCGTGGCATATTTGGGTCATTAACGAGATAACACAGCTTACTCACTTGTGATTTGGATACTTGTTGTGAATTTCTTTCACTAGAAAATCCTCCACCTCCCCATCGTACTCAGTGACTAAGTCAAAAACACTACTTTTCGTCTCCACCTTCTTAACAGCATCAATTCCACGTCTAACAATATCACCGGCTTTCTCAATGGTTGAACACATAAACTCCTGACACTCCTGCAGAACAGTGTCTTGAGTGAAATCTTGAGCTGACATTCTCTGGTTGGACTTCCTCTATTGGCAATAATGTCGGAACTGTGAAGTGGACAATTTTTCGCTTCGTCAGTCGCTCGAGAAAATGATTTGCGCTACGTTATGGGTGGAATCGATAAAAGTGTGTAAAGGAGAGGAATAGCTGAATGTTCTGTATTAGAGTGAATGGGATGACTAGTGGAGACCGTGAATGGTGCGCGTGTGTTTACAAATGCCAGAGCATGAGTGTGAAATTACGAGAGCGTCGGGAAAATTCCTCTGATCGAAGGCTATGATGACTAAAATGAAAAAAAAATCTGATAACAATTAGATTTATTTATTTAATTGATTTCAAATTGGAACTATTGAAAAAAATTTCAATAGTTGATCAAATTAGAATCAATCAACAATTTGGTTCGAGTTAATTGACTTTATACATCAAATTGTAGTTACAGCTTTTAAGAGAGCTCATCAACTTTTATTTGGTTTTTTCTTTAACTTTATTAAAAAAAAAATTTAAAAGTTGATTGACGAGCAACAAAAAGTTGATGAAATTCTTTTTTGATCAACATTTTCGTGCGCTAAATTAATAGCTTTTCTTTGAAAAGTTTAAAAAATTTTCTTTTCTAGTTAAAATTGATAAATAGTTGATGATTGTTGATTGTTGAACTCGTTGATTGATCAACATGATTATTTTTATCAACTTTTTGGGAAAAAACAATCAACTTTGTTTGCCTAAAGTTGATTAGGCAACCAATTTGGAGTCAAAAATCAACTTTTTTTTTAACCTAAAACAAAAAACTAATCACTGTACAAATATTTTTAAAAGATTTTGGAGACTTTTTTAATAAAATGTCTCCAAATTCTTTTAATCTATAGAACTCAAAGTGTTTTTATTTATTGTTTTTTGTTTTGCTTGAGTTTGCTGTGCATGTTTTTCTCACAACAAAAAGAAAACAAAAAGAGCAATTCTTGATCCTAATATCCTCTTCTATAGGGACCACCTGGTCCACCTCCGGGACAGGGTCAGCCCCCTGGTGGCCCACCAGTGGGTCCGCCCCCGGGTGGTCCGCCACCCGGGCAGGAGAACTTGAATGCATTGCAGCGGGCAATTGACTCGATGGAGGAGAAGGGTTTGCAGGAGGATCCGCGCTACTCGCAGCTTCTGGCTCTCAAGGCCAACTCCAAGCAGCAGATTCTCAATGTCAATCAGATGCACATGCTACGCGCCCAGATCATGGCTTATCGCCTGTTGGCACGCAATCAGCCGCTGACGAAGCAGATTGCCGCTGTGATTCAGGGTCAACGACCTGATGGCACGCCGCCGCAGTGTCCAACGCCGCCGGCGAGTCCGTTCCAGGCGCCGCCGACGTCGCAGCAGTCGACAAAGTCGCCGAATATGGAGCAGAAGGCGCCACCGGTGAGTTTCGGTGGCGGACAGATGGGCCACCAGAGAGTTGCTCATGTGAACGCTTTCCCGCAGGTGAGCGGCGGTCAGCCGCCGGTGCAGAGTCCCATGGCCGGCATGGTTCCCACCGGACAGCCACCACAGCAGGCGCCGCCGCAGCAACAGCCTCACATGCAACAGCAACCGGCTCGTCCGAACTCCCAAGGTCCGGCTCAGGCGCCACGACCCGGCACCCAAGCGCCGGCGCCGCCGCAGCCCATGCAGAAGCAGAACAGGATCACAACAGTGGCGAAACCCATAGGTTTGGATCCCATCACAATCTTGCAGGAGAGGGAGAATCGTCTGGCGGCTCGAATCGCCCTGAGACTGGATGAACTGACCAATTTACCCACATCAATGCCGGAGGATTTACGCCTACAGGCGCAGATTGAGTTGAGGGCACTGAGAGTGTTGAACTTCCAGCGACAGCTTCGCAGTGAGATCATCCAGTGCACGAGGAGGGACACAACGCTGGAGACGGCGGTGAATGTGAAGGCGTACAAGAGGACAAAGAGACAGGGATTGCGTGAGGCGAGAGCCACGGAGAAGTTGGAGAAGCAGCAGAAGCTGGAGGCGGAGCGAAAGAGGCGTCAGAAGCACCAGGAGTTCCTGGCGGCTGTGCTGCAGCACGGCAAAGACTTCAAGGTGAGTTGACAGTGGATTTTTTAGGGCTAGGGATGTTTGAAGGGTTTGAGTCTTGGAGAGAACTATGTGTTAGCTGAACTCAAGGTTTGAAACTCGAATATGATTTTTCATCGCGAAAACGAGTTGATTTCGTCATATTTTAAGCAAATTTGGCAAATATTATAAATTTTGCCTACTTATAGGCAAAAAGTGATACCATTTTATCTTAATTTTTGTATTTGATCACAAAATTTATCAAATTTAATAAGTTTTCAATGCATTTCATGTGCAAACTTATCAATTTTAATTAGGAATTTGTCTACTTTTGGTTAAAATCAAATTGATTTGCCTGTTTCCTGGCAAAGTTTCTACCAAAGTTGCCTATCTTGAGGCAAATTCAGCGCTATTTTGTCAATTTTGAGGCAGAATCTTTGCCATAAATTACAGACTGTCCAATTAGAGTGTTCTTGAAACTGTTTTGACAAGAAAGACTTAACAAATTTTTAATTATACTTATTGCCTATCTCTCAGCGATTTATGTATAGAATTTGCTTGCTTATAGGCAAAATATGATACGATTAGGTCTATTTTATCTTAATATTTGTATTTTAATCAGTTTTCAATGCATTTGAGGCCGTAAACTTATCAATTTTAATTTTTTTTGCCTACTTTTAGGTAAAATCAAAACCAGTTTGCCTGTTTCTAGACAAACTCTGTATCAAATTGATTATCTTCAGGCAAATTTTGCGCCATTTTGTCAATTTCTAAGCAGATTCTTTGCCATAAATTACAGACTGTCCAAGTAAAGTGTTCTTGAAACTGTTTTCACAAGAAAACCTTTATAAATTTTCAATTATATTGCCTATCTCTCGGCGATTTAATAGAATTTGCCAACTTATAGGCAAAATGTGATACATTTATGTATAGATATATTTTACCTTAATATTTGTATTTCCATCAGTTTTCAATGCATTTGAGGCCGTAAACTTATCTATCTTAGTTAATTTGCCTACTTTTGGGTGAAATCAAAACTTATTTGCCTGTTTTCAATCAAATTTAGCGCCATTTTGTCAATTTCTAAGCAGAATCTTTGCCAGAAATTGCAGACTATTTTCGTCAAAAAAAAACCTTTAATATAGTTTTCTAATTTTAAAAAATTGCCCATTTTCCGGCGAAACCAACCCCTTGTCTCTCTCTCTCTTTCACTCTCCCTTTAGGAGTATCACAGGAATAATCAGGCTCGCATGGGGAGAATCAACAAGGCAATTATGAATTATCACGCTAATGCTGAGCGTGAGCAGAAGAAGGAACAGGAGAGGATTGAGAAGGAGCGTATGAGGCGTCTGATGGCTGAAGATGAGGAGGGTTATAGGAAGTTGATTGATCAGAAGAAGGATAAGCGTTTGGCCTTCTTGCTGTCGCAGACAGATGAGTACATTGGGAATCTCACGGAGATGGTGAAGCAGCATAAGGTGGAGCAGAAGAAGAAGCAAGCGGATGAGATGGTGCGCAAGAAGCGCTGGAAGAGGGAGATTCTGCAAAATGGTGAATTCATTTCAGTGGATGAGAGTTGTCTGGCGGCAGATTTGAGGGTGACCGTGATGGATCCGAATACTGGACAGAAATTGCAGGGAGAGGAAGCACCGATGCTGAGGGATTTGCATAGATGGCTGGAGGCTCATCCTGGATGGGAGTGGGTGGAGAGTGAGAGTGATTTGGACAGTGATGAGGAGGAGGAGCGGAGGAGGGAGAAGCGTGAAGAGGAGAGAAATAGAGAGGGAAAATCACAGGATGACAAGACAAAGGAGATCTTGACGAAGGCCAAGGTGGAGGATGATGAGTATCGCACGGAGGAGCAAACGTACTACAGTATCGCTCACACTGTGCATGAGAGCGTGACTGAGCAGGCGAGTATCCTGGTGAATGGGATGCTGAAGGAGTATCAGATTAAGGGATTGGAGTGGCTCGTGTCGCTGTACAATAATAATTTGAATGGGATTTTGGCGGATGAGATGGGTCTGGGCAAGACAATTCAGACAATCGGTCTGATCACCTACTTGATGGAGAAGAAGAAGAATAATGGACCCTTCCTGGTCATTGTCCCACTCTCCACGCTCTCAAATTGGGTGTTGGAGTTCGAAAAGTGGGCTCCATCCGTTTGTGTTGTCTCCTACAAAGGAAGTCCGGCTGGGCGACGTCATGTTCAGAATCAAATGCGCTCCACGAAGTTTAATGTTCTCCTAACCACCTATGAGTACGTGATCAAGGACAAATCGGCATTGGCTAAACTCTCATGGAAGTATATGATCATTGATGAGGGTCATCGTATGAAGAATCATCATTGCAAGTTGACTCAAGTGTTAAACACTCACTACAATGCGCCCCATCGGCTCCTGCTAACGGGAACTCCCTTGCAGAATAAATTGCCAGAGCTCTGGGCTCTGTTAAACTTCCTCCTGCCATCCATCTTCAAGAGTTGCTCCACCTTCGAACAGTGGTTCAATGCTCCATTCGCCACAACTGGTGAGAAGGTGGAACTCAATGAGGAGGAGACAATCCTGATTATTCGACGTCTCCACAAAGTGTTGCGTCCCTTCCTGTTGAGGCGTCTCAAGAAGGAAGTGGAATCACAACTTCCAGACAAAATTGAGTATATCATCAAGTGTGAGATGTCGGGATTGCAGAGGGTGCTATACAAGCATATGCAGAGCAAAGGTAAGATTTAGTACATTTTAGTACATGTTGGAATTCATTTTTAGTACATTATTTTATGACTTGTAAATTGATTTTTGGTATTTTTTGACTTTAGCTAATCGGTTTCAAAGCAAATTAGTACAAAATTCACTACTTGTACTATTTTTTAGTACATAATTGTTAATCTAAGAGAGTTAAATTCTGGGCGAAGAACTATCTTCCTCTCATCTGATTTACATTGGTTATAAAGGGACACTTTCTAACCAATGTAAATCAATTGGGAGGAAGATAGTTTTTCGCCTAGTTATTGCGTCGATTTTTCTTGTCTGATAACTCGGTAACGTTAAAGATGTACTTAATTTAAAATTACCGATAGCAAGGTTTCTGAAAACAAACATTTACTAAATTAGGTTTTAGTACATGATTACGGTTTGGGTTTAATACATACTTAGGGAAGATTTTTAGTACATGCAGATGGGTTTTTTTGTTGTTTTTTTTTTTAAAGAAAACAGAAAGAAATTTATGAAAGTGCTTCAAAATAGTGAACATCCTTCATAGAGAAGGACTTATATGGCTCAATAAGTCATATATAGTTAGATGTTTAAAAGAAATTGACTTTTTTGAACCATCTCTAAAGTCTTTAAATCTTAACTTATTTTGATCGATCTTGTTGGAAATAATCAATTTATCTAAGCTAACAGAGCAGAAACCATTGAAAATCTCGAGCAAAGATCAAAATTTTGCTTTGGTTTCCGATTTTAGAAGAGAATACGTTTTAAATGAACTAATTTTGGTACTAATCGTGGTCTAAACATGTACTAATCCATCAATATAATACGTGAATATAGAGATTTCTTCTCGGTTGTTTAGTATCTTATGAAAAATAAACAAATATAAGTAGGTAGTATAAATTTCTTCTGCTGATAGAGTGCTAAAAGCGGAAATACTTGCTTAAAGACAAAATTAGTACACTCGTACTAATCTTGTAGTAGCTTATATGCTATACTTCTACATATATTAGGAAAATCCATAACAAGACTTCTGTTGCTCATTAGGGTAATTACGGACCCTATAAGTCCGGTTCATTTATATGGTTTACCCCTGTACTAAACATGTACTAAACAGTCAATTGAATTAAGTAAAGAATTAGAACTTACATATATCTCTATACAAATTATAACTTTTCTTAATTTTTAATGCTAAATTGTTTCTTTTTCTTTTTCGTACTAAAATCCTGTTCTATCTTTAGTACTCACCTACTTATTTGTATTCGAACAGGTGTTCTCTTGACGGATGGCAGTGAAAAGGGGTCAAAGGGCAAGGGCGGGGCTAAGGCGCTCATGAATACAATTGTCCAATTGCGGAAGCTCTGCAATCACCCTTTCATGTTCCAACACATTGAGGAGAAGTATTGTGATCACATTGGTGGTCATGGAGTGGTATCCGGACCCGATCTGTATCGAGTTTCGGGGAAATTTGAGTTGCTGGATCGTGTTCTGCCGAAGCTCAAGGCCACCAATCATCGGGTGTTGCTCTTCTGCCAAATGACACAGTGCATGACGATCATTGAGGATTACTTGGGATGGAGACAATTTCTCTATTTGCGTCTCGATGGCACGACAAAGGCGGAAGAGCGAGGGGATTTGCTGAAGAGATTCAATGCTAAGGATTCAGACTACTTTGTCTTCTTGCTGTCCACCAGAGCTGGGGGTTTGGGATTGAATCTCCAAGCGGCCGATACGGTGATTATTTTCGATTCTGATTGGAATCCCCATCAGGACTTGCAGGCGCAGGATCGCGCTCATAGGATTGGGCAGCGCAATGAGGTGCGCGTGTTGCGTCTCATGACAGTGAATTCGGTGGAGGAGAGAATCCTGGCGGCTGCCAGATACAAGCTCAACATGGATGAGAAAGTCATCCAGGCGGGAATGTTCGATCAGAAATCAACGGGCTCAGAGCGTCAGCAGTTTCTGCAGAGCATCTTGCATCAGGATGAGGCGGAGGAAGAGGAGGAGAATGAAGTGCCAGAGGATGAGATGATCAATCTGATGATAGCACGCAGTGATGATGAATTGGAGTTGTTCAAGAAAATGGATGCTGAACGGAAGGCTGACGAGGGAAAGGATGGGAGACGCAGATCGAGACTCATTGAGGAGTCAGAGCTGCCGGATTGGCTGGTGAAGGAGGACGAGGAGGTGGACAGGTGGAACTACGAGGAGGACAGCATTCTGGGAAGGGGATCTCGACAGCGGAAGGAGGTGAGTAGAAAATTTAATATCGATTTTGTTGATGATCAACATTATCAACAAAAAAAATTAAAACACTTCATTTTTACAAGAACTCAAATTTGATCAATTCAGGATAAAATCAACGTTGATATCGGTTTTCGCAATCAATGTTGATTGCCGACTTTCAGCAACATAAATTTCAAGAGGAAATAATCGAATTAGAAAATCAATGTTGATTTGTTGATTTCAACATCCAAGAAAAAGATCGAAACCACTTTACATTTTTACAAGAACTTAAATTAATTTCATTAAATTCAAAATAAAATCAACGTTGATATCGGTTTTACAATCGCTGTTGATTGACGATTTTCAGCAACTTAAGATTTGCTGATTTCAACAGAAATAAGCAATTAGAAAATCAATGTTGATTACAGGATTCAAAGTTGTTAATCTATATTAAAAATATGTCGATTCGCTTATTTTCTATTAATATCAATGTTGATATTGATTTTAGAGTTGATGTGATTTATCTTTTTCAGCTACATTGATTTGTAATCAACAACAGAAAATAGGCACATTTAAAAATTAATGTTGATTGGTTGATTTCAGGTTTCATTCTGGTTGAATGGTTGATCTAGGTTAAAAAATTATTTAATTATTATTTTTTAACAAGATTGATTGTTGATTTCTTGAAAATCAACACGTTGATTTCAAAAGAACAAAGCTTTTATTTTGGCTTCAGATTATAATTAATATTTTATTAGTTGATTTTGGCAAAAAAAATCAATATTGATTTGTTGATTTCAGTATCCAACGTCCATTAAGTGTTGATATCAATTTTAGAATTGACATGCATTATCTTTTTTTTAGCAACATTGATTTGTAGATTTCTCAAAAATCAACACCGAATTTCCTGTTGATTTCAAAATCATCGTTGATGAATTCTTAGTCTTCAAAAAACTAAGTTGATTTGTATTTTTATGGTTGATATAAACATCTTCCTTTATGCTTTCAGGTTGATTATACGGATAGTTTGACGGAGAAGGAGTGGCTGAAAGCAATTGATGATGGGATTGATTTTGAAGATGAGGAAGAGGAGGAGAAGGAGAAGAAGAAGAAGGGTCGTAAGCGCAAGAGTAAGCGTGTTGAGGATTCAGATGATGACAGTATCAGTGGGATGCCGGTGAAGAAGCGCAAAGGTCAGACAGATCCCAAATTGAAGAAGCAAATGAAGCGTATCATGAATGTCGTGATGAAGTATTCAGACTCTGATGGACGAGTCTTGAGTGAGCCATTCATGAAGTTGCCGTCAAAGCGAGAGTTGCCGGATTACTATGAGATAATCAAGAAACCGTTGGACATTAAGAAGATCCTCCAGAGAATTGATGATGGGAAGTATATGGATTTCTCAGATTTGGAGAGGGATTTCATACAATTGTGTCAGAATGCACAGATTTACAATGAGGAGACATCGTTGATCTACGCCGATAGCATTATGCTTCAGTCGGTGTTTTCCAACGCCAAACAGAGAGCAGGGGAAGCTGTTGAGGAGTCTGAGGGTGAAGGTGAGTTTTAAGAGCTTTTTAAGAAAAGAGGCCTATTGTTTAGCAGAGACTCAAACCCCATTTCCAGGCTCATTTGGCGAAGATGACGACAACTCGGACGACGAGTCGGGAAGCGTCAAGATGAAGTTGAAACTATCGAAAGGCGGAGCTTCGTCTTCATCATCGTCATCAGCGAAGAAGGCAACACCAGTTGTTCCGACTTCGGGTCGGAGGAAGAGGACACAGAAGAAATATACCATTTCCGATGATGATGATGATGACATGGATTGAAAAAGGTGCGCAGGGGGAGGAAGAACAAGGACTCGGTCACAGCAGTAGCGTTCAGCAACTTTCTCTTCATCTAAATATAATAATATTTACATAGAGTTTTTAAGAGGACGGCAAGTAAGTAGATCTTTAAACACAATTTCATAAAAATTAATATTAATAATTGGGTGGAGAATTTTAAAAGGAGTTTTATCAATATTTTACTTAGTGAATTAGTGGATTTTTCTTTGTTCTTCAATATCAACTTATCAATTAGTATTTAGATTAGAGTGTCTAAAATGTCACGTGGAACTGGTAAATGGTAGAAATTTGGCAGCTCTTGTCGTGAAAGAGAGATTTTTTTTTTGGTAAATGGAAACGTGACAAAAAATACATAAAATTACATTACAATATTCATAAAATAGAATTAATATTAAAAAAAATTGTGGATTGATTCATTGATGGCTTAATAAAGATTATTCAATCTTATTTGACTAAATTTTTCAATGAGTCTTCAGAATATTTACTGGTTTCAGAAAGATCAATGTTGATTTATCAATGTTGAAATCAACATTGATTACCTATAATGATATTTCAAAATTTAAAGTTCTCAACAAGTTCTAACTATACGAATTCAGGAATAACACAGCAACATTTTAATCAACATTTCAACAATAAGTAAATTGTTTATCTTTCGAAATGAGTTTGAAATTGTTGATTCACAGGGAAATCAACCCTTTTACGATTTTCGGTAAAGAACTACAACATGTAACTAATCAACATTGATGTTGATTCAACACAATTCCTTCATTTTATTGACGAAATATCTATACCTAGTTGATTTCATTATGGGATCAACATTGCTGCATTCGATTGATAAAATCAATCAATCAACTTTTTTACTTGAAAAATTTCCTTTTTATTTGTCAGATTTGAAAATAAAATTATAATTTTTCAAAATTTATTTATTTAATCAACGTTATCAACAACAATAACTGTTGATTAACAATGGTTATTATTCAGAAATTTAAAGTTCCCAACAAGTTATAGCTTTACGAAATCAATCCTTTTACGATTTGCGGTACAGAACAAGAACAGGTAAACTGTAATCAACATTGATGTTGATTTTGTTGATTTTAAACTTTAACAACTCGATGGAATTCCTTCATTTTATTGATGAAACATCATCGTTGATTTCAAGTTAAAATCAATTTCGCTGCATTCGGTTGATATCAAACAATCAACAATTTCTTATTTATTTGTCAGATTAAAAAACAGTTATAATTTTCAAACTTATTCATTTCAAAATCAATGTTGATTTCAAGATGAAATCAACATTGCTTCGATCAATCAACATTGTTGATTAATTTCACTTTTATTTTTCTGATTGAAAACAATTATAATAATTTTTCAAAATTTATTCCTAATTATCAACATTATCAACATTAACAAAACTCCTTAGAGCGAGCAACTGTGTGGCCATCGGGGGAAGGGAATCACATCTCGGATGTTGTGAATATTCAAGAGGAACTGCAAGAAGCGCTCGAAGCCCATCCCAAAGCCACTAGTTGGGACTCCTCCGAAGCGTCTTAAACTCAAGTACCAATCACTTCCCGGCGGCATTCGCTCCCTCAGTCTCTGATAGTTGTCCTCCCTGACACTGCCTCCAATCAACTCCCCAATTCGCGGCACCAGAAAGTCCAGAGCTTCCGCGTGGATGGAGTCCTTGGAGCGCATGTAGAAGGGCTTGAGGGCGACTGGCCAGTCGACAATGAAGACGGGTGAGCGACAAAAGTCGGTGAGAAAAAGCTCATGGCTCTTCATGAGACCCTCAGTGGCCACAATGGGGACTTTAAGGTGATCTGAGTGCTTCTGGAGGATCTCCACGGATTCCTTAAAGGTCAAAATGGGAAATTCTCGTGATGCGGAAAGCCAAGGGAAGAGATTCTCACCGGAATCTCCATGACAGAGGGAAATATCCTCTGAAAAGGTGTTTAACAACTTCTCAGTGACTTGTTTTATCATCTCCGAGATGAGGAGGATTGAGTCATTCAGGGATGAGCTGAAAACTTGCTCAACTTCCAGCATATAGAATTCTGACAGATGAATTGGCGAACGATTGTTCTCCGCTCGGAAAGTAGGTCCAAAGGTGAAGCAATTGCCAATCCCATGAGCCATCGCCTCGAGATGAAGTTGTCCGGACACACTGAGATACGCCCGGCGATCAAAGAAGGCCTCCTCATGCTGAATTCCTTCTCTCTGCATCCCTTTCAACAGCTCATCGCTGTCCGGACGCACCCGAAACACCTCCCCGGCGCCCTCACAGTCACTGGCAGTGAGAATGGGCGTGTGGATGCGAAGGAAGTTCTTATCGTGGAGGAAATCCACAAAAGCCCGCTCAGAGGCGTTCCGGACGCGAAGCATTGCGGCAAAGGAGGCGTTCCGGGAGCGAAAGTGAAGATGTTCCCGCACGTGATCCGGCGTGTAAGTGTGTCTGGCGGCGAAGGGGAATCCCTCAGGACAATCCCCGATGACTTTGTACTCCTCAGCTCTGAGTTCTAGTTGTCCCTTTGGGGTGCTTCCAATCTGCCCTGATGCCTCGATGGAAGTGCCAAAGGCAACTTCTGCTGACCCGGAGAGATCCTTGCCGAGGACAATTTGCAGAGGAGAGGCTGAGGAGCCATCGAGAATGTCCACGAAGGAGGTTTTCTTCATCTTCCGGGAATTGTTGATCCATCCCTGGGTGAAAGTGGGGGATTATTGGTGGATTTGGTGAGTGTTTTATGAGATTTACTTACTTTTACGGTTACTTTGTCTCCTTCCTGGCATCTCTTGAGCTCAGAGATGCGTAAGTAGGTGTGGAGTGAGCGGATAGGGCAGTTTCTCCCGGAAATTCTCAAGAGCCGGAATGAAAACATTGTTCTAACCTCACTTTTATCACTCCGCTGTGCTGTATCCGTGGATTCCACGGGAAATTCAAACTCAACCGTCAAGTTTTAATCAAAATCGTCAAAATATTGAATAATTCAAGGCAAACGTCCATAAAAATGCAAATATTACATCTTTTGGAGATTTTATTCTCTAAATTCCATCTCTATTTTATTCAAATAAGCTTGTATCGGTTTCTTTCTGCTCCCGCAACTTCCTTTACTCATAAACATCCTCCTTGTCGGCCACATATCGTACAATATCCGCTGGCCGATTGAGCTTCTCGGCATCGTGATCGGGAATCTCGAAGCCAAACTCATCCTCCATGGCCATTATGACCTCCACATGATCCAGTGAGTCCAGCCCAAGATCATTGATGAAATGAGAGTCAACGGTGAGCTTTCAGGAAGAAGAAATTAGAAAAGATTTAAGTAAATTTTAAAGGGTTTTTCTTTTACTTTGTGAAAAACAGATTCTTTTAGGTCATTGTTGGCAGTTTCAGAATGAATGGGAATTCAATACCTTTCCGGGATCAATTTTGTCGTACAACTTCAGCACCAAGAGAACACGCTCCGTGATAAATTGGATCGAGAGGGGCTGTTTGGCCGAGAAGCGTCTCACATTCTGATACTGCCAGCCATGCACCTTTAGAAACAGAGAAAGAAGAAAAAGAAAAATCCCTTTATTACCTTCTTAACATTCACTTTGTCATAAGCGGCAACGACTTTCAACACTCGTGTCCTAATCTCCTCCACGCTCGGCTTTGTGGCAAAGTATTTTCTGCCAATCTCATGCCACTGATAACAGTGAGAGGAGAAAAACAAGGAAATTATGTGAAAAAATAGCATAAAATAACAAATTTTTTCTTCCGTCCGGGTCAAAAGTGAGGTTATGTCACTCAACTTTGACAACTGCCGCACGTCCGGACAAATCCGGACACTCAAGGGAGAGGGAAGGTCAATTTCCCGGCCGGAAAACCCACCCAAGGCTCCCACTAGACACCTCACCTGAACTGATTTGCTGAGAAGGGGGGCAGTTTGGGGTTGTTTCTCACAGTGGAGCAATCTCTGTGGCAGGACAATGGCACCAGCGAATCTGGGCGCTAGCACACGAGCCAAGCACCTATTCCGGCTAAATGCACTTGAAACACCTCGCACAAGGGACGCCATGGCCGTTACAACTGGGAAAAGTGGAAAACTCACGCGATTCACAAGCAAAATCGAGCAAAAACTTCGAGTTTTTCCTCAACTCCGCACGAAATGTTGCATAATTTTTGACAGCTCGCGCAAGAGGGGAAATTTTCGCTCAGTTTCCGGAAAAAACTGAGCGACAAGCATGGGATGGATTTTTTAATATGTAACGGAATTTATTTTGCTCGTTATATTGCCAATAATATATCACACGTGATTGCAGAAGAAATCACAAAGATCCGCATCGAGGTCATCATCGGAAGAGCAGGAAATATCTTTTTTGGCGTGAGATATCTCTAAGTTTCCGTAAACATCGTCAGTCACTTCGTAGTCAGTCTCATCTGGAATGCAGAGAAGAAGACGGAAGTGTAAGAAAAATCCTTCAAAGGGAGATTTCGAAGTTCCGAATTCTAACGAGTCAGAATTTCCCCTTTCGCCCAATTCGCCGCATGAGTCGATTGCAGCGCTGTCAAGTGTTTTTGTTTACTTTATTTTCCGATCTATTTTTTAACACTTTCGTCTCTAGAAATGGTTCAACAAGCCGGCAAAACTACAGAATTGTAGAGTATTTAAAGAGTAGAACCGGAGAATCATTCGTTCCAATCGAGCTTTCAACCGACATTCACCAAATGGCGTCCAAGAAATCTCAGACACCAATTAGAATTAATTGGCACACCCGGTTTTTTTGGCGGTCAAGAGATTTGCATATGCAAACAACAGAAACAACACGAAATCACATGATCAAAACAAACAACTCCGTAAAATGCGATGCTATAACAAAGTATATATTTTGAGCAGACTTTAAATGCGAGTTGAGGCACAAGATCACAGCCCGGGGGTGTCAGTGGGAGGGCAAGGGCTCACCTTGGGCCTTGGAGCTCCCCTCGCCGAGATTCTTCAGCAGTACAGCATTCTCCAGCACTTCTGGTGGTCGCTTGGAGACACGATCCTCACGATCTGTGTTGTAGGTCTTGTCGTCCTGCCGGAGGAACCAGAAGCGCTTCACGATAGGCTGGAACATGGGGTAGCTCTGCAGTTCCCCGATGAGCTGCGGATGACGGTAGATTGTCTTCATGGCGTGATATTGGAGGTTCTCGGCAAAGGACACAGCGTTGAGGAGCTTCATCTGGGATTTGGCCGCTGTGGAGCTAATCATGGGGTAGAGATTGGTGCTGGCGTCAGTTGGAAGGTCGTGGAAGGCTTGACCCTGGGGAACGCGATTGATGAACAACTCCATTGTGCCGCGCCGGAGATTTAGCAACACCCCCACAATGGAGCCCTGCGTGAACTTCTTGCCGAAGAAGTAGGAACGGCCACGATGGAGCACAACGCCGCGATACGAGTAGCCCCAGGAGTGCTCATCCAGACCGATGGTGCTGCCGTAGGAATACTGATGGGAGTAGAGATCCACCTGATCTGTACCCACGCCCACCTGAACGGATAATTTCAAATTTATAATTGGCGGGAGTTTTAAAACACTTGGAAGTGGATAAGGGACTCCAAGGAAAAACAAAATGGCCGCCGGAATAGAGATTTAATTTAAAAGAAAAGTAGAATCCTTGTCTTTATGGGTCATATATGATCCGACGGTCCTCAAAGAGTTAAAGATTCATCAAGAGCCTGAACATTGACTGGGGGTGTCTATCCGCCATTTTGAAAGACTTTAAAATTTTGTTGTTTTTTGTATAATTCAACTCCTATTGTTTGAACCGGGCCAAGATTCTTATATTTTATTTATATCAAAGGTCAAAGTCTTTCCAACAATATCTTACTTTAGTCCCTAGCCTAGCTGTACCCTGACTTTAGCTATTAAGGTCTAAAATTTAAATTTATATCATTAATTTTAAATCTTTAGTTTTGATCTTGATTGGAAGCACCTCCTTCCCTAAAAATCGACCACTTGCCTGCATATCCGTGCCCGAGATGGGTGACATCATCTTGATCTCCCAGTAGTGACACATGCCCATCCTCAGCGCCCGGTTGCCACGCACCATCGCCGTGCCCTGACTGTACACGGGATGGAACATAACGAGTCCGCGCTCGATATGAGAGTTGGGATGTGGAATACCATCATCCCATGCCCACTCGAGCACATCACAGTGCTCCTCACCGCACCGGCACTGATCAATGATATGCCTCCGGGTGGCATCTTCACGCTCCTGTCGCACGAAACAGCCACAGAAAGCGGGGACTTTCGTGCTTCTCTCAATATCCGCGTAAATCATGGAAAGTAGTCCCATTTCTTGCTTTATCACTCAATAAAGGCGCCACTGCCTGCAATTAATTTGGGAGGGAAGCACAAATTTATTAGGGATTTCTAGAAGAATCTCGACCACTGCGACTCTTCGGCACTGCCCAAAACTTCATTTATTTTTTTCCTTTGTTTTGAAAACACGTCAAGAGCCGTGACGTCACGCCGGCTTTCCGGAAAGTTTTTATTTTTCAAACTCAGCGACAAATTCAAGTGGAATATCGCGCTTTGGAAGCTCTTAAGTCAGCTGGTTTATTCCGTGCGATGCTTTAGGAAACATTCCATGACTCAATAGGAGAGATAAATGCATTTTATTACTTGATATTGATAGAAAAACCGATTTAATGGCGGCCCCAACGATGCAGAATGCAATGGAAATTGGAAAAATGCAGAATAATCTTCTTTTACTGCACAATTGTGTCTTTATGAGGGAATTATGAAGCATTGCGATGGTTTTATAGCTAGTATTGATATGATTTTCATTTAAATTAGTCAAAGTTTTTAAAGAACTCCAAGAACTCCTTAAAAGGATTCAAAATGGCGTCTTTTGACGTTTATGGCGTTTAATGAGGAAAAGAACGATCAAAAATTTAAATGAAATCTTATTTATGGTTTTTTAGTAACAAATTAAACTTTTGACAATATAAATTTTTAGAAAATTTTAAGTTTATCCAAATTTCCAAGCCAAACTTGAATAAAAATTTCTAAAGTTTTATACAGAACATTTTACAAGAATGGAATCTTTAAAAAGCTTTTTAGTCTTTTACATAAGCTTTTTGTAAAATTTTTCAGGTTTAGAATTTAACTTTTAACAGAAACTAATTTTTGCAAATTTCTTTTTGCATCTTCTCAAAAACCTTTTTTTAAAGCATATAAGAATTTCTTCAGTTATAAACTGTCGAAACTTATTATTTTCCGTTATTACAGATAAAATTATATTAATTTATGATCAAATAACGATCTTAATAATCTAATTAAAAAAACATCAATAAATTATTTTATAAATTGTTTACTTCACTTGGAAAATATGCATTAGAGGCTGTCAAATGGTGAAAATTCGTCGAGTTTGCGCACTTGCAGGGCCTTTCACATTTTCCCCAGCTTTCATCCACTCGTCCCAGTTTTTCCCATCTCATAAACATACAGAAACTTTTGCTCTGGTGAAAAACATGATTTTCCTAGGTGACTAATCCACCTTAGACCACCTAATCCGGATGAAAGTCCCTAGGCAACCACTCACGCGGTGAATCTGTGTATTTTCCTGGTGTGAAACGTGCGGAAAAGTGCGTGAAAAGTGCGAAAAGCGAAAAATCTCGCCATACGTGAAAATGATGGTATTCGAAGGAGTGAGAATAATTAATTGATATTTATCCGAGCAGGTGATGAGAGATGCAAAAAAGTGCTTGTGAGAACAAGTTCTGAAGTGGAAGGAATTTCAGCAAGAAAAAAGAAAAGTTTGTGAAAAATCTTGAGTGAATTTTTCTGCGTAATAATCTCATTATTTCTAGTTTAAAATTGATTTTCTTATCGGTGTTGCGCGCGCTTTTATCAAATATCTCCAAATCGTCTGGGAGAAGTTTTTTTCTTGCTGTCAAGAAGAAAATAACATAAATTAGCATAATTGCACATTTTGCGAAGCACATTTTGAAATATATATATATGAAAACTCTCGATGGAGATGAACGAACGAGGAAAATACAGTGAAAAAAAGATTATGTGTGAGACTAAATAGAACTACCCAGAAGCGTACAAGACATGATAAAAAGAGAACATTTGTAGATAAGAGGTAAAATGTTTACGGAATCGCATGAGCATGTACTGTAAATAAACACACTCATCCACACTCACTATCAATGTTATTTGAGGTCAAAGACTACAAATTTGCATGATGTTCTGCACATAATCATCCCCTGCATCGTCCATGGGGTGAGCGAAATGCGCGGAAAACTAGGACATCACATTTGGCGCGCAATTTTATTTGAGGTTAGGTGTACCGAGAGAGCCCCAGTGAAAGGGAAAATATACTTGCTGAACGTTTTTTTCCTTTCCTCCACTTAATATTGACCAACACGATGATATCCAGTTCGTCTCGTTTGCCTCCCAACCAAAAAAATCCACTAAAACCCAAAGCCAATTAACTTCTCACTCAACACGATGAAGATTGTGACTGACACTGACTCCATTTGAAATTCATTCCACCGTCACTCTGATGTTTTCCCTCTCTCCACCCAGCTTATCAGCAATGGGGAGCGATGGGGAGGGTATGAAATGATGAAATGCTGAGTGCAAAATGCTTGGAGATGAAAATAGGTCAAAATACGCATAGCGCAGATATCCCACTAATTATTTTCTAATTATTGATTTTCCCCAACTTATACTTCCTCTCGTCCATCTTGGGTATATATAGTCTTCTCCCATCACTGACAACATCACAAGAGAGACCCAAGAGACTCCTGTGAGCCATCATGCACTTCTGGATCGATAAGCGCTCCCAGGCGTGTGGCTTTGGACGTGCCCGGGTCGCTGCGTCACTCTCCGGCACAGGATTCGGCTACCATCCGCGGCGTCCACGTGGCAAATCAATGGTGACGCCAGTGCATCGCTTCCCCTCCATTCAGGCGCCCCCCGCAGCCCCGCCGAGATCGAGCCGTGGGAATCACAGTCACCACCATCATCATCATCATCACTCGCAGGCACCGCAGCCCCAGGCCATGCACGACTCCAATTGCCACCTCTCGGTGGCATCGCTGCCCCACATGTACACCAGGTGAGCTTGATTTTCAATGAAAATAGAGTTTTTCCGGCTCTAAGGACCAAAAATATCCTTTGACGCGATCAACATGATCGCCCAAATGACAAACGTCAAGATGTCGCCTGTGGCGGCGGCGAAATGCGCGCAGCGCCAAATTCAAATGTTCAAACGGTTTTATTTTACTAATTAACTGCCCTTCATTAGAATGTATCAATTTCACATGATAACGAGTAGCCTTGCATTTTATTGTGGACTTTGGCGAGATAAAGACTTTCAAAAGCGATCAAATTCGCAAGTGCGGAATTTTTTTTTAAATTGTTTTCTGATGCAAAGCTGGAAGTCAATCATGAAATTGGGGATCATCGAAATTTTTAGCTAGTCCCATCTTTTCTCTGACTTTTTGCACAGAAGCAATAATCGGGAAGATAAGAGAATTATGCTTCTGCTGTGGCTTCTGGTTATGCTGAAATTACTATTTATTACACGCACAAAAAAATGATAAGCGCTGATAAGGCGAAAATAGACACTTGAATCGAGAGAATTAATTTTTTCTCAGCGGTCCATCGCACTCCCTGGACCTGGAGCACGGTGCCCTGGGCATCACTGGCCAGGCGGATGCCAACACAAGTCCCCAATTGCTTCTCGGGAACGACACTCGAGTGGCAACGGAGTCACAACTGTTGCCGGCTCACCTGAAATGCGGAATGTGGGCGTCACTGGCCCTCGCGACGGTCTTCGTGGCCGGTGCTAAGTTCTACTTCGACCATCAGGGTACAGGACTCGAAGTGCTGATCTTCTGCGCCTTCTCGGCCACCTTCTTCCTCGCCGCGTGCACCGTGTCGCTATGTCGACGCTCACGTGACATCCAATTCCCACCGGTGACGCCGTCTGTGGCTTCCGTGGATCACGTTGTGGTCAACGCGACAGCCGAATCACCACAAATCGTCCATCAGGTTAGTGACTTTCCTACTCACACGATAAGGTCAAGGTCGACATGTTATTTTTGGCGGAATGCTTCTCGTCTGAAAAATTGACTGTTTACCCGAAAATGCGTTTGTTGACTCGAGCAATCAGCAAAAAACAATATTCTGCCTCACTTCCCAGTATGAAATGTTTAAAAGACAGAAGGAAAAAAAATATTCGAGGTATGCAACAAATAAAAACGCTTTATTTTGCGATACAAGATGGCGGATGGTTTAATCCCAAACCTCATTACCTCTGTTCATGATTTTTTGCTCCCTGCTTACTTGATAGAGAGTATCCCAGAAGATGACTCTCGGTTTCTCTGGTAAATCCATCATCTCCGGAGGATTTGCAATGTTGCAACAAATCATTGGATAGGAACAAGTTACAGGCATCCACCTACCCATGACTTTGTTCAAGAGATCATTGTTGGGATCCCCATTAATGGCGAATGAGGTGTACATGTTCACCATCAATTGCATCATGTCGTATTCAGGAGTACCAACACGTGGTACTCCAAAACCAACATCGTTAGAGAGAAGAAGAAGGGTATCGTCGGCATGAGAAACTCCAGGGAATCCCCTTGTTGGAAATGAGATTCGGTACTTGTACCATTCCGGAGACTCAAAAGCAAAGTTGTACAACCAAGTTGGACCCCTAACACCCACTTCGGGGTACTTTAGACGTCCAATTAGACCCTTGTAGATCGCATACCAATAAGATGTGTCTCCCTGGAGCTAAATAAACCATTAGATCTTTCATTTGAGGAAATTAACTAACCTAACAACTTACGAAGATATAAGAATCCAAATCTTCCACTGTTGCATCATCCCTACCGAAGTAGAACAATTTCATCCTGTCCCCATAAAGCTTCCTCTTAACTGAGTTTTGCGTAAGATTATAGGGTAAGAGCTTCGATGGGTTCTCATTAACGGTTCGCCAAACATTAGGATTCTCCAATGCATCTAAAATAAACATTGTTTTCTAAAGCAGAAAATGCTTTAAAGAACGCTTAATACCTTTATAGAAAATAAGTCCTTCATTCTGACATCCTCCCATCATGACCGGAAGCGAATGACTCCAAGCGTGCTTCATCATTTCATCTGGATGTTCAGGAATGATGCACATACGCGATCTGTAAGCTTCAAGCGTTGGTCCGTAAATCGAAGGCAAACCATTATCTTTTTCTTCTTCCGTTAACAAAGTTTCCTCATTTTCCTTTATGGTTCGAATATCAATTCCTCTGAGGTATTCGAAAGCGGACGCTTCCTCGTAGTCCCTCCCATGCCAGCCTAACTTCCTGGCCAACCGCGTGGCCCAGTGAAGCTTTGGCATGAATCCACGTACGTAGAACGCCGTTCCCGACATCATAACGGCTTTGTGGAAGAGATCCTTCGACAGAGGCGACATCAAGTGATAGTGAATGCTTGCTCCTCCAGCGCTGCAACCAAAAACCGTTACATTTCGAGGATCTCCGCCAAAGGCTGAGATGTTTTCTTGAACCCAGCGTAAAGCCATGACTTGGTCCTTCAGTCCTGCATTTCCAGGTACTCCGATTTCAGGATCATCACTCGAGAGGAAGCCCAAAGCTCCAGTTCTGTACTTGATCGTCACTAAAACAACGTCTTTTTGAAGAAGGAACTCAGGTCCGTAAACACCCTTATGATTGGGACTTCGAAGGAAATTCCCCCCAGGGATGAAAACCATAACTGGATGAAGATTTTTTTCCAGTCGCGTATTCTTCGTATACACGTTAAGTTTAAGACAATCCTCATTGAGATTTTGAGCTTCCACTGTGTTTGGTCCTAATTGGCTAGCATCATGGAGACCTGACCAGGATTGAAGGGGTTCGGGGTCCTAAAGGAAGATCATTGAATTCAAAGGTCTAACTGAGTACTAACGAACTGTTTCACCTTAAAACGAAGAGGACCAAGAGGTGGTTTGGCGTAAGGAATATCATAGAAATTTGCATATTCATATCCGAATGGCGAGATCTCTGTTATCCCTTTTATAGGTCCACAGGGGGGTTGCACAATCACGATATTCCCGATCGAAAACTTCATCGTTTTCACAAATCCACTTAATTCACTTTTTTCAGATAATTATTCAGTGTTTCACGTTAAAAGTAATTCGAAGCACTAATTTACTGAACAGTTTGTCTCTTATTATATTCATGAAGTTTATCTTGTGTTATCCACCACAACGCGACTGATATGGAAGTTACCACAAAAACATAAGAGGAAGTGACGAGTATCATTATGAAAAAAATAAATAAAACAATATAGTTTTCCTACCTTCAGCCTTCACTCTTTTTATATTGTCAGCAGACGAGCACGTGATGTTTTTAAAACAGAGGCTAGGTCATTGACCTCATTGTTTATAAAACAAATTTGCTGATTCTGCTAAGCAATTGTAACCCACAATCTTATGCTGCTCTCCAGATCCGATGAAGCATTCCTCCGCACAATTAATTTTCCTCGTCGCAAAATGCGAAATATAATAATTTGCTGAATAATTATTTCACTTTCTTTTGTTTTCCAAAGATGGCTGACTAAAATTGACTTTTTAGTACAACTACTACAGTGCAGCCAACATTCTCTTATTTTTTGTATTTTTTCAGCAAAGTGTTGCCAGTTTGTCACAACAGAGTGCAAATGCGGCAACAATTGTGGCTGTGACTCCGCCACCGGCTCCGCCGCCGCCGTATCACATCGCCATCCTCTTGCCGGAGAATACAAAGGATGTGGAGGAGTCACCGCCACCGGCGTATGACAAAATTGTGATTTAAATATCATTTCACGTCAAGGCCAAGCGCATTACAAGTATTTTGACGAGAGAGAGTCATCTCCAAAAGCAGGTAGTATTAGGAAGTTTCTCAAATTTCCGCCATGAAACAATCTGTAAATGTTTCACAATTTCATAAAATTCCACTATCTCCAATCTACTACTGCCCTCTAGCGTGAAGCACACCAAAAAGTGCTATCTTTTAATGAAGAGATAAGAAAAAAACAGTTGAACTGAAACGAATATTTTCTAAATGTGATTAATTTTTAAAAATGAATTTTTATTTCACCTTTTCTATATCTTTAATTCTTTAAACAAGTTTGCGGGAGGAAAATAAAAAACTACATGATGTGTAAAACTGAAAAGTTTATTGAGTAGAAAAAAAAATATATTAGATGGTCTGTAAGTCAGATTGCCAATAAAGCAGATAAGAAAAAAAAGAATGAATTATTAGTCATCGGAAGTTATTTGAAGAACCCATTCAAACTTGCATTTCCTGGACACTTGTGTGTCCGATAGCAACCTAAATTGTAGCGATAAGAGGCTTTTATCGTTGGATAACAATGCAATGTTGCAATCGGAATTAAGAGAAGGTATAAAAGGTCGGTCTATCAGATCTTCATCGTCAGTTTTTCTTAGTTCAAAATGAAGACTTGTGCTATTTTCCTGTTTGCTCTCTGCGCTTTGGCTCTAGCAGAGACTCAGTGTCCCGTAGATGACGATCCCTATCATCCTACTCTCTTACCACACGAATCGGACTGTAGGAAATTTTACGTCTGCGCTCACGGTAAACCCGTAGAGATGAAATGTCCACCAAATCTCTACTTCAATCCCGAAACTTTGGTAAGTAAAGCTAAATTTCTTAGGAAACAAGGAGCAAGTGTTTAAAAATATACATTCCGTAACCAGATATGCGACTGGAAAGAGAACGTTGATTGTCAAACCGAAGGATCCACTACAACGAGTTCAACGGAAACTCCAGACACAACTACGGAGGCGTCTACCACGGAAGAGTAATTGAAAAAGTTATTTTAACTCTTTTCATAGTTTTTCGATGTGAAACTATAAAATTTCTTGTTCTTTTTTACATATAATAAATTATATAAAACATTAATGAGAGTTGTTTTTATTTGCTAAAAAAAACTTTTACAATTTCCTGCGCTATTCCTTAGAAATTACGCAACAAAATGGCGGAAGGTAAAGATGGATTCAAAAAAGTTGTACTAAACAGTAGAGCCAACATTCTAGGACTAAATACCTGATTTAATAAAACAAAAAACCTTTTCCTATTTTCAAAATTTCAATAGACCAAGACGATCATTAACATAAAACAAGAAGAAAACATATTACTAAAACAGTGAATAAGATTGAAAGAAATAATAGTAAAATGTACCTGAAAATGTAATCGACCTTTCTTAAATCTATAACCTCTAAAACTTTCCGATTCTTCTTTTCACGCACTGTTATATAACTTTCCGTACTTCGAAAACTCTCTCGACTGATATTCCCAAGAGTTTGGGTTTTCTGAAGACGTCTTTCTAAGAGTTTGTCTTCAAAAGATTCCACCTTGCTCTCCTAATAGAGCGTATCCCAGAAGATTACCCTCCATTTTTCGGGTAACTCCATCATTTCCGGTGGATTGGCAAGATTGCAACAAGCAAACGGGAACATACATGATACTGGTCCCCACTTTCCCATGATCTTAGCCAATCGTTCATTGTTTGGATCCCCATTAATGGCGAATGAGGTGTAATTGTCCACCATCAGTTCCATCATATTATATTCAGGAGTACCAACTCGTGGAACTCCAAAACCAGAAAAATTTGAAAAGATAAGGAGAGTATCGTCAGTATGACCTACTCCGGGGAATCCCTTTGTTGGAAGTGCAATGCGATACTCGTACCATTCCGGAGACTCAAAAGCAAAGTTGTACAACCAAGTTGGACCCCGAACGCCCGCTTCGGGTAACATAAGCCTCCCCATAAGACCTTTGTAAGTTCCGTACCAGAACGACTTATCACCTTGGAGCTGAAAACAAATAGAATTTCAGATTTTTTAACATAAGAACTAACTTAGCTAAGACCTACAAAAATATACGACTCCAAATCTTTAACTGTCGCCTCATCCCTTCCGAAGTAGAATAATTTCATCCTCTTCCCATAAAGCTTCCTCTTAACTGGATTCAGCGTAAGATTATATGGTAAGAGTTTCGATGGGGTCTCGTTGACGGTCCGCCAAACATTAGAATTCTCCATTGCATCCTTATAATTGATAAGTCCTTCATGCTGAACCCCTCCGATCATGACCGGAAGCGAATGACTTCAAGCGTGCTTCATCATTTCATCTGGATGTTCAGGAATGATGCACATTCGCGATCGGTAAGCTTCAAGCGTTGGTCCATAAATCGAAGGCAAACCATTATCTTTCTCTTCGTCTGTAAGAAGAGTTTCCTCGTTTTCTTTAATAGTTCGAATATCAATTCCTCTGAGGTATTCGAAAGCGGATGCTTCCTCGTAGTCCCTTCCGTGCCAGCCTAACTTCCTGGCTAAACGCGTGGCCCAGTGAAGCTTTGGCATGAAGCCACGTACGTAGAACGCCGTTCCCGACATCATAACAGCCTTATGAAAGAGATCCTTCGACAGAGGCGACATCAAGTGATAGTGAACGCTTGCTCCTCCAGCGCTGTAACCAAAAAGTGTTACGTTTCGAGGATCTCCGCCAAAGGCCGAGATGTTTTCTTGAACCCAGCGCAAAGCCATGACTTGGTCCTTCAGTCCTGCGTTTCCAGGTACTCCAATTTCAGGATCGTCACTCGACAGAAAGCCCAAGGCTCCAGTTCTGTACTTGAGCGTCACTAAAAGGACGTCTTTTTGAAGAAGGAACTCAGGTCCGTAAATACCTTTATGGTTGAGACTCTGGAGGAAGGATCCTCCAGGGATAAAAACCATAACAGGTTGAAGACTTTTTTCTAGTCGCGCATTTTTTGTGTAGACATTAAGATTAAGACAATCCTCATTAAGAGTTTGAGCTTCCACTGTATTTGGTCCTATTTGGCTAGCATCATAAAGGCCTGACCAGGATTGTAGGGGTTCGGGGTCCTAAAGGAAGATCATTGAATTCAAAGATCTAACTTAGTAATTAACGAACTGTTTCACCTTAAAACGAAGAGGACCAAGAGGTGGTTTGGCGTAGGGAATATCATAGAAATTTGCATATTCATATCCGAATGGCGAGATCTCTGTTATCCCTTTTATAGGTCCACAGGGGGGTTGCACAATCACGATATTCCCGCTCATTGATTTGGTTTCACAGTCACTACTCACAAAATGCTTCGTGTTTCACTTGAGAATTCCCACAAAAGACTAATTGATTGAATAGTGTTTCCTCTTATTATATTCAAAAGTGTTTATTCTGCATTGTTTTTTTTTTAATTTTCCCCACCTTACCCAAGGTCAACAGTCAATTAAAATATTATGACCGAAACACCCAAAAAATTAATTGACAAAATAAAATGTAAACCATCCAAACAATAAAATAGAAAAATAATAAAAGAACACAGAGAGGTTAAAAAACATCGTGTCATAGATCATGTCATGCTACAAAACAATTCTGTGATAACCCAGAGATTTGCTGCTTTGTTCTTGATATCATAAAATAATCATAATATCATAGATATCATAAAAAAAAATTTATCATAAAATAAATGGAAATGGTATGCGAAAGATATTAATGCATTTCTAAAAGTTATTAGGCGTTAAATTTGACCCATTTTTAGAGTTTAATTTTTATGAATGAATTTTATGAATTGCCATTGATTTCAGTGAGAGCGCCGCTTTGTTTTACACTAGTCAATTAAAATCAGTTTTTACAGCGCATCAATTATATTTCCAGATTAGATAAATTGACTGGAAACTATGATTTTCTTTATCACAAGCACCGTCATCTAATTTGACGCGACTGAATCTGTTATCTCAATCATTTCGCAAAGTCCTCTTCAACGTGATTTTTTTTTCTTCTTATGGGACTAAAGTTCAGATTGCAAATTTTACAACGT
The DNA here is from genome assembly GCA_918844115.2 of Phlebotomus perniciosus. Classification (NCBI taxonomy): domain Eukaryota; kingdom Metazoa; phylum Arthropoda; class Insecta; order Diptera; family Psychodidae; genus Phlebotomus; species Phlebotomus perniciosus. Next base: position 80,067 of record CAKKOB020000082.1, read on the forward strand.
TCATTCATTAAACGAATGTTAGGAAAAAAGTGCTAATAAATTGAATAAAACTAATAAAAATTAATATAGCTAACTGTGATAAGATTATGTTCTCGGACCCAGTTTGATAAGAATTCTAATATCAGATGGATTCTTGAAATTGACATTATCTTCAAGTTATGATACTTAGAAGAGAAGTGTTCGTCCTAAAATGCCTGAAATAGAATTATCATCTCATCGTAATATTCTTCCAATTTCCCACCGGATGAGGCGGCAGTGGGCGTTCAGTCGTAGCCAATCCCCCCAATCAATCTCGTAAAATATCACCCCCTCACTGGACTGGAATTCCAAAATTTCACACACGATCCTCTTCCTGTTATTTATGAACAATGGATTCAAGATTGCGAAAGGCTATTTAGATGGTAAGCTTCTGTTTTGTGGTGTAATTTTTGCCGAAAATTCTTGCCATATCATTTATCAACGAAGGGGGAAGAGAGCTAAAGACCTTAATACCTATTTTGGACGATGAATAAGATAGTCATTATCAGTAGAAAGATTACTTATAAATTCAGGGATATATGCCTTGGCCTGGTTGGTTTCTCCTCAGTTCCGCAGTTCATTTCAATAAGTGCAGAAGTTCTCCTTATTTTACCTTAAGAGTGAGAAGAGTGAAGTTTTGGGGAGATTGGAATTTTTCCATTACACAATGAGAGGTAAGATTTTTTAATAGTTCTTGTTAAAAAAAACACCTCTGGATTAATTTCTCATCAATTATAAAAAGTTTATATAAAGAGCAACACTTTCAAACAGTATTTTACCGGTCTCTTAACTTAAGAGATGTTTATTCTATATAATAAAACTCATTAACACTTGAACTGAAGTAATTTTGTATAGGCAAAAGGGGAAGACCTCGAAGTGCTATAGAAAAGATATTAACAGTAATACAAGTGAGTGAGAGATCCAATATTTGACATCTTTGACATACAAAAAATGCAGGATTGACAACGAAGTGTTAATTTTCCGCGATGTATGCTTATTTAAATGATCTCGTATAAAAGATATCTGTGATAGCTTGTCTCTGATCCAAGGGCCAACCTGTGATATGAAGAGAAAGGGTTAGGATACCCGGCTCTGAATGACTGAAATTTTTCCTTCTTCTTGTTTCTCTTCTGCCATTATGACTCAATACTGCGATTTAAACTTCAATTCACATCAAAAACGCACTTAACAAATAATATTGAAGAAGGAAATACGAAATTTTGTGGAGTAGAATTTCACATGTGCTTGATGGCTTCATTGCTGCTAGTAAAATGTCAGAAAATCGATGATTCTTCCCCTCAACTAACTCAACTCTTTGAATGCGACCCGTCCTGCGACATCAGGACAGTTCCGGGAAGTTCGTCTATGTTTTGAATTTTAAACCGTTGCAATCGTGGCAATTGAATAGTTATTACCGTTATTACTTAAATTCTAATATAAAATTTAATTTTAATTAATCTTAATTTTCTCTATTCAGTTATCGTGTCCTTGCTGTTACTCTTCGCTCCCCTGGTTTTATGCCAGCAGGAGGTCTGCACTGATGTCTACCCCGCGACATTATGCCAGGGCATAGCAGAAAATCGCTTCATCAGTAGCTTCCGTAGCTGCCAGCACTGGATCCAGTGTATCGGCGGAGCTGTGGCCAATTGCGGAATGTGCCAGGGATACCTACACTTCGATCCTATCACCCAGACCTGCACATACCCAGAAATTGCCGACTGTGACATCTATGCCGCCAATGTGACCTGCGTTGCTGGACAGGTGTCTAGGGAGCCTCATCCGGCCAACTGTAACCTCTACTTCCTCTGTACAGGCGAATTGACACCCGTCTCCATGTCATGTGCCGCTGGCCTTCACTTCGACCCTGTCCTGCGAAAGTGCAACTTCCCAGAACTCGCCAATTGCGAACCTGCCGGTCCACCGCCAGTACCGCCACCAGAGGGCGTTATATGTCCACCCAACGTTGGTGGAGTAGTTCTTGTGCCTGACCCTACCAACTGTGCCAACTTCTACATCTGCTTGGACGAAGTACCACATCCACACACTTGTCCGCCGACCTACCACTTCTGCCAGGATCACAGGTTCTGCCTGCCCATAGGACAGGCCGTTTGCACTGTTCCATCCTCGCCCCTTGAGAGAGTCTTCGGACTCCGACCGGCCAATGCTGAATGTCCCTACACAGGACTTCACTTCCTGCCCTACTCCGGAGACTGCGCAAAATACATACTGTGCATCGACGGTACGGCCCATGAACAGAGATGCGCTGCAGGCCTATACTTTAATCCCATTTCACAACGCTGCGAGCCTCAGAGCAATGTGTTGTGCCCATATTGAACCATAATGGAATATAAAATGTAATTACTTGTAAATATAATAGAAACCAAATAAACTCAAATATCAAAAGAAGAAAATGCAGGCGATGATTTTCATCTGATTTGATCAAAAGTTTTTCAAGATGGCGACGTCCACGCTGCGCATAAACAGCCATATTGTTTGCATTGTGAAGTTAGTTATATTTCATAGTTTGAAAATCTGTTACAACTAAGCACTCCATGACCTTGGTTCCGGTCAAATGAGGACCCCACAGGTGGACCCACACTGTCTACACGAGCCACAGCATGATAAGACAACCGACGCACGGATCAATTTGTTAGCGATGCAAGTGATTGTGCATGAGATCGGGAACATCTAATTAACTTTAGTGTTATGTTATCGCCGTGCATTCGATGGAATGTTACGACAAAGCAAATCAGGCCAGTGTTTACAAGCCAGGAGCAGGGGTATTTATTGGCCCACGACCCAATCTTACCAGTCGTGCAACTGTGTCCAAAATGGAAAGGTTTCTCTGTGCTCTAACCCTGATGGTTCTCATCAGCAGCGCTTTGGCGCGGGATCACAATAAACTGTGTCAAGGTGTTCCGGATCGTAACTTCGTGAAGGAGTTCTCGCGTTGTGAAAATTACTTTGCGTGCGTTAATGGTGTGGCTCATGAGGGATCATGCCCTGAGCCCTTCTTCTTCAACGAAGCCACTCAAGCCTGTGATCACCAGAGGAACGTAGCATGCAAGAACTGCCCAGACACTCATGATACCTCCATGGTGAACCCCGACTCCAAGACTTGTGACTCATTCGTGAGGTGCTTGGGCGGGAAGAGGGAGTTCGTCAAGTGTCCAGTTGGATTTATGTACGATGAGCTTATCGGACGATGCAACCTTATCACAAGAGCTGAGTGCTTCGCTGCCACTTGTACGGATAATATGGATCCCACCACTTTCACTTTCGTCCCTAGCAAACTCAGCTGCCGACGTTACTTCATTTGCCATCAAGGCACACCCACGATGCGAGAATGCGCACCAGGACTCAAGTTCAATCCTATGATCAACGGCTGTGACTTTGAAGATAACGTCGTGTGCACGGTAAGCCTAATCCATTCTAGCTTTCTAACTCTCTTCTAACTTTGATGCATTGAATCAGGATAACGGACCTGTTGCCCCTATGCCTAATCCCTTACCTGAGATCGTCATGGTTGATTGTCCAGCAACTGGAATGCTTTTCCAACCACATCCCACAAATTGTCGTCAGGCCTTCCTCTGTGTCAACGGCGTACCTCAGCTAATCTCCTGTTCCGAAGGTCTAGCCTGGGATGACCAGGGAAATACCTGCGTGCCACAGGAACAAACTCCCTGTGTTTGAAAAGGACTAAACCGACTTACAGAGAATAAATCAATATTTTGTAAAAGTACTCTTTATTTCAATATATCTCGGCAAGTTCACAAACAATTTATCTAGCATTTATAGTTGTCTTACGCATCTGGCTCTATCTTGCATCATGCATGATTGACTGCCTACATCCCAGTGATGATAGAACGGACATTTCTGTATCGATGGTTCTCCATTTAGACAGTAAATATAGGAATCGCATTCATCGGGATGTGGGAAGATCGAGAGACCGCTCCTGGGGCACACAGGGAAGGGATTCGGGTTGACCTACAACGAAATCAACCATCAACAAATTAAATAAAAATAAATAAAAACTACTGACTCACTTCACAGTAAGTATTTTGAGGATAGTCGCATTGACCCCAGAATGGATTCCAATACATCCCAGACACGCACTGGAATCTATGAGGACGCCCGTGGTAGCAGATGTAGTATCTGCCACAATCAATCGCGCTAGGAAGGAAGATAATCCTATCGGGATTATCCGGGCTCGGACATTGAATTCCGGGCTCAATATCCGGATCCCAGACCGTTGTTGGAGGAGTGGTTGTTGTCACGGGCGTTGTTGTTGTCGTTGTAGGAGGTTCGGTTGTAGCAAGAGCACAATCAACATTTTCCTGCATATCACAGACACTTGTTTCGGGATTGAACCAGAAGTCGTTAGGACATTCTGCCCATCTGGGTGGTTCTCCTTCAAAAATAAACCCAACATATTGCATCAGAATTAAATGTTGATGTTGTCGTTTGTACTACAACCTGTTAGGCATAGATAGAACGATTCACAGGCTTGTGGATCGGGCACATAAGTTCCATTCGGCATTCCTTGGCAGAGTTCCTCAAGGTCAACATCTTGTTGCAGAGAAGGTGATATGCTAATGATGCAAAGCACTAATACGATGTTGATTAACAATTTCATTTCTGGAAGACACAACGACTTAATTCAAAAAACCAATTTCAACAATTAAAGTTCCTAAAAACGTTGAGCTCGATGGTTGCTTCCAGAAGCCTCGAAGACAACTAATCGTACTGAGGACAAAATATGGTAGCAATTCAGTTGCTCAGGTTTCTTTTCTTATCGTTCGCGGCCAGAACTATCGCAACATCTCGGTGAAGGTCCCCCACAATCAAGAACAGGCCTTGTGACGTCTCCATTTGCCATTTCCCTTCTTGATATCAATCGCAAAATTTTTTCCCCGCATGTGCGTGAAAACAATTAAAAGAAATTTAATTTAGAGATAACAAGGAAGTAAAGTTTATCCATTCTCATCCAGAATTATTGAAGTAGTAATCCAAGCAAATAGGAAGAAGATCCTCTCCCCTAAAGTAAATACCTCAGAGATTCAATAGACAATTTTGAAGCTGTTCAAGACAATTTTAATTCCCTTATCAATTCAACATTAATTTGTTTGATCGGTACGAAAGTACTCTCTCTCTAAAAATGTAACTTTTCATTCAGCTGATAAAGCGAAATCAGCGGATCTCTTTGATATTTCAAACAATTCTCCGTGTGTGGCGGCCATGGCTTCATCACTTCCGTCTATGGACACAAAAAAGCCAGAAATGGTCTGTAATTTGTTTATCAAATTTATTTGAAATTCTACGTATGCGTGCAGCTCCATAATATCACTTAAGGGAATTTTAACTAAGATATTGAGGGATTCTTACAGTTACTCCAAGTCAAGAATACACGTGGCACGATCTTTCATCACGCATCGCTCCTCATTCACGTCCCAATGGTGAAAGGCTTCACATTGCTGAATGGCGGCCTCGCCGTCATTGCAGAAGATGTAGAGATCACATTCTGAAGGATGAGCCATTATGTAATGGCCTCGTGAGCTATGACACTTGGGTTGGTTGTTGGAATCGGGAATGGATTCGTTGTCGATTGAACAGTTGGCATTCTCTGGCCAGTCACACACTTTATCTTCCTGATTCCAGTGCATTCCGTGGAGGCACTCCATCTGAACTGGACGGGAGTGATAGCAGAGGAAGTATCTGGAAAAGAGTTGTTGTTGTCATTAGTTTACAACGGTTAACGAAATCTTAAACAGGACCAACCTGCTACAATCAGTAGAGCTTGGAAGGAATAAGAGAGAAGCAGAATCCTTTATAGGACACCTCACTTCTCCAGGAGCAGTTGTTGTGGGCTCTTCTGTTGTGGTTGTCGTTGGAGCTTCTGTTGTATTTTCTTCTTCAGTTGTCACAGTGGCTGGTTCTGTTGATTCTTCAGTTACATCCTCATCTGTTGTTTCACTGTCATCCGTAGTTGTTTCGGGTTCTTCGGTTTCTTCAGAATGTTCAGGATCAACTGTTGTAGTGTCTTGATCTTCCGTTGTCTCTTCTTCTTCTTCTGCCGTTGTCGTTTCTTCCTCTTCCGTTGTAGATTCATCTTCTGGAGTTGTTGGTGTGCTTCCTGGTTCATCGTCGGTCACATCAGTCGGAGACAGGGTTGTTTCTGTTTCCTCTGAGTTTCCTGGTTCGTCTGTTGTCGTATCTTCTTCTGCTTCCTCTGTTGTCGTAGCTTCCTCTGGGTCGCTTGTAGTCGTATCTTCTTCTGGTTCCTGTGTTGTTGTGTCTTCTTCCGCTTCTTCAGTCGTTGTGTCTTCTTCTGGTTCTTCAGTTGTTGTGTCTTCTTCCGCTTCTTCAGTTGTAGTTTCTTCTTCTGGTTCTACAGTTGTTGTGCTTTCTTCCGCTTCTTCAGTTGTCGTGTCTTCTTCTGGTTCATCAGTTGTTTCTTCTTCGTCTTGCTCTACAGTAGTTTCTTCATCCTCTGGTTCCAACGTAGTTTCCTCATCTTCATCAGTTACATCTTCAGTAGTTTCTTCTGTATTCACTTCAGTAGTTTCCTCATCTTCAGTCGTTTCTGTTGTTTCTTCTGCTTCCTCAGTAGCATCTTCTGTTTCTTCATCATTCACTTCATCTGTAGTTTCTTCAATTTCATCTTCTTCAGTCACTTCAGTCACTGCACTTTCACTCTCCTCTTCATCTGTTGTTTCGGTTACCACGGGTGAATCATCTTCATCATTATCCACATCAGATCGACAGGTATAGGCCGAATCACACAGATCAAGTTCAGGATTGTACAATCCATGAAAGCAAACTGATGGAATAGCCTGACCATTGTCGCATATTAGGAAGGTTCCACATCGCTGAGGATTGGGAAATGTCTTTCCATCCTCCGAGTCCCTACACACGTCACCAATGCGTGGCAAGGTGAATGACACAGTGTGAGTAATTTGAAAGAGCACCAGAACGAAAACACTGAAGAAAACTGTTGAAAAAAATTAAAATTATTCAAACAAACTCAAGATGAGAGGATTTTCTTATTTTCGTACAATTTCTCATTGCAAGAAGGGTGGGTGTATTCCAGGAGCACCACGTGTTACCTAAACAACGACTGAGAGTCAAATGAATGAGATTTCCCTTCAATTATCCCATTTAAGACAAACAGAACGGAAGATATATTATCGGTACGTTAAAACATTTTCCATGTCCCACCCGCGACACTAATTGCTCGGGTAATTTCTGATGTCTCCAACGCCAAGGGGCTGAGATACCATCTTCCCGCCTTCTCTTTCTCTCTTGACTCCTAATTGAACGATAAGGAACCTCCCCGGAACAGACTTTTCCGGCTCCTGAATCGCATTCGCGCATGTCTTCCACCGCTTCTCTCTTTTAGTTAATAAACCTTCGGATCTAAGAAAAGTCATACGTTCTGCTAAATATTTTATTTGAATTTTTCCCACCTCCTCATACGACGCCTCTTATCACTGTGATAATACAAAAACTGTTACATCTGCAAGCGTCAATGAACCATGCGGTCGTCATATAGGTGAGGAACTTCCTCCTCCGATCCCTATCTTAGTGAGTGAAGCAGACACTCTCGTCAGCGGCGCGGCACTTGGACGCTTGGTAGTCGAAGAAGAGTTCCGGACCGCAAGATTGCACATGAACATGTCCGTCCACGCAGAAGACGTACTTGTGGCAATCAACTGGATGTGGGAACGTGTGGAAGCCCTGAGCTGGGCATTCAGGTGTTGCGCGACATCCGGCCTCATTGGGGCGTGCGCAGAAGTTGTTGAATGGATCAAAGTGGAAATCTTCAGGGCAGGTGAACTCTTGTTGGTTACCGTTATAGCAGTAGTAGTACCTAGTATTAAAAATTTATAAATCAAACCCGATCTTTTGCCGAATCCCATCTTCATCTTACTTGGAGCACATGTGAGGATGAGGGACGAAGAAGAAGTTCTTCCTTCCGTTGTCGTTATATTGCTTGCAGTAAGTATCGTCAACGGGAGCTTCGTTGCAGTGAACGTTGTAGGGGAAGTCACACTGGAAGGTGTCAGGATTGAAGTGGAGTCCACTAGGACAGTCGAAATGATCAGCTTCATCTTGCTCCTTGCAGACGAAATATCCTCCGCAAACTTCTGGCTCTTGGAAGTATTGACCGCGATGATCATCATCGCAGAGCCTCTTTCCATCAAAGCAAGGAACATGGTGAGTCTCCTTGCAGACTCCATCCTTCACGCTGAAATGGAAGTTCTCGCCACAATCGAACTCCAGGAGGACGTCATCTTCGCAGGAGTAGTAGCCAGAGCAGGAGTCTGGACGAGCGAAAAATACTCCACTCGGCTTGTCCTGGCAAAGTTCATCGTTAGCTGCAAAAGCTCCAATGGCAAAGAAAGCAAGGACAACGGCAAAACTCTTCATTTTGTTCTAACTGTTCACTCTGCTGGGATTTGAGAGAAACTGATGAAGATTCAACATTTTCTCTGCCTTTTATACTCGCCATGATCTCAAAATTCAACCACTTGGAGCTAATCTCGCGCGTGCAGCTAAGATCTCAAATCAATAACAAGGAAAATCATTCAAAGTTTTGAAGAGCCCTTCAGTTATGGCTTAAATTTCATTTTTATGTAATTAAATGGGTAAAATTAGTTGTGTATCAAGTACTTATGCATCTTTGATAAAGATTAACTTTATCATTCAAATTAAAGATGCTATTTTTTTGTATTGGTTGCAGAGTTTTTGAAATAAAGAAATAAAAAGTGAACAGATTAATATAATTTGATAAGAAATTTAGCAACCAAATTATTCTAATGAAAATTCAATTTTAGAGTGTTTCAAAATGGCGGATCGGAGATCAGCGAAGACATAGTATGTAATCAGAGACTTTTTTTAGAAGTGCTAACATTCCTTATCGTACTAACATGATTTTGGAACTTAATTTAGCCTTATGCATCTGATCATTATCTCAATTTTTAATATTTGACTAAACTTTTAAAAGTTTTATCATCAATATGGTATTACGTATCCACGTTTCTACAAAAGTCACACAATCTTTATCCGTGATTAGACTACGTAATCTTTAATAATAGTTACTCAAGTGGAAGTGATGAACCCCGTCGTCACATGGAAATAAGGCTTTCAGTGCAATGACAACAAATCAGTTAATCCGTCTCTTAAGAAGCAGAGACAGAAGTCTCAGTTGCAGATTAGTTTTAAGTCCCATGCCAAAATACTTGATCGATTTGCTCTTTTTTTTTAAATGTATTAGTGAAGTGCCTAGGCCCAGAGGTGATTTCACCTTATCGAATTTAGATAGGGGGCAACTTGAGGCGTTTCCCGTCAAAAGATATGATCTCAGAAATAATTATTTATTGTTTCTCCATATTAACAACCTTATGACTGAGTTGTGAAACATCAGACAGGTGCTTCCTTCCTGTACTTCAGAAGAAGTCAGGGTCCGCGGGCGTTGTACTCACTGGCGGTGTCGGACGAAGCGTTGTCGTAGTTGTTGTAGTTGTTGTAGTTGTTGGTGTCGGACCCAGACACGTTGCCTCATCAGCGGGAACACAGAAGTTCCTCACGATATCAAAGAGTGTCCCTTCAGGACACTGAGACCCATAACCATGGCCGTCGATGCAGAAGTAGAAATACTCACAGGATACCGGACTGGGAACCAGGGCAGTTCCGTAGGGAGGACAAATAACTCCTGACGGTTCGCAGCCAGCATCTCCTGGACGACGACATTGGTTAGTTGTGCTATCCCAATGGAGGCCATCGATGCAGTGGAAAGCATGTGGTTGGTTGTTGTAGCACAGATGGTACTTTTCGCATGAGTCACTGTCTGATAGGTAGACTAGGTTGTCTGGGTCGTTGAAGAGAGGACATGGCTGGTAGTCATGATCGCAGTTAGCAAGTTCAGCCAGAGTGCATTCATTGAGAACAGAATTGAAATGTAATCCCTCATCGCAATCATGGACAGTTGCCACGCCTCCGATGCATTGAACAAACTTGGAGCAGGAAGTCGTATGAGGAAGCCTGAACGGTAAGAATGGCGGACAAGGATACTGAACTGTTGCTGCAATCCCAATGATTTGAACAGCTATCCCGATTATCCAGAAAGTTACACCTTCAACGAGAAACCATATTTACAATCTTATCTATCACTTTACTTTCAAAGATCCTATTACCCATATTCGAAATTTTAAGATCAGACACACAACTAGAGCCTCTGAATTGTAGAAAGAAACTGGGTCTTTTCTGGAGATGTCCGCCAAATTATATCATTGCTAAGAATAATAGCAGCTAATCTCATCTGCGAACGGTAAGTTATCTTTTTATTGGTCCCCCTCAATCAACTCTCACACCAAACAACACAGTTTCGATTTAGGATCACTTCTCTGGGTGCGTTTCAACAATTCACAGAAGCTTGATAAGGCAGATATTGACGCTAAAGTGGCCAATGACTTCAGAAACCTTCCAAAATCTAATCTCAAAAGATATCAATGACGTTCAAAATTCTTTATTTAATGGTGTAAAAATAATTGCGTTATCGGAAAAATAGGTCACCTCACTATATGCCCGTTGCCAAGTTACGACCAGGTTAATTGGAGACGTTAATTTAAATTTAAATGTGGATCTAGATACTTCACTTCAGTGACGAGGAAAGCCATCTTGGATTTTGTTGAAAACTATCGGAAAGAAGTTGTTAGTTCTCATTTCCTCATTATTCAGTAGTCGTTGCTTGCTTGGTTGTTGACTATTCCGAACAAATTACAAGAAACCTGCTAGATTCCGGAAAATCTCTAGCGTAGAGTAGAGGAAGTTCGGTTGACAGCGTGGTAATGAAAAAGTCGTGATTTTGAAGAGAAGATTTATTTGAGAAATTTGTGATCAAGAAAGAGAGTAAATTTAATAATGGCTGCTGTGAATTGAAGAAGCAAGTTTGCTCTAATCAACTGTAGATCGAATTCGTCTTTCGAAGCCGGAATTAATTATACTTTTTCATCATTTCCTCTCAATCTCTAACCACTTCCCCAGAATAGGGGTACTTGAATAATTGGTTGGAAGTTCTCTGGCGCCTTTCTGAATGAACTCTCATCTTGTGGACTGGCTTCAAAGGGCTTATCCGGTGGTGGAGTACCCAGAGGTGGATATAGAGTCGTAAAGCTGATATCATCAATGTTTATGCCATCTTTGGGTGGATATTTTCTGTAATATGAAGAATTTTCCGGTGGATTCCAACTTGGAGGTTTCTCCAACTCATTCAACGTGAGATTTTCTGCATGTTGAGGAATTTCTGGTATCATTCCCACCTCGAAGCTCATTGGAGTCGTTTGTTCTTGAATCTCAGACAATTCTGAGGATTCTGAAATATTTGCAGGTGCTTCGGTTGTTTGTTCCACAACTTCTATAGGACTTTGTGATTGATTCGCAGGCCTATCAAGTATCTCCTGAACAGTTGCATTACTCTCCATTTCTGCAGCTTCTCTCGTGAATCTTTCAGGATTCTTCTGACCACTAGTTACAGCCACTTCCTTGTAGCTCTCCATCTTCATGGGTGAATCCACATTCACGATCTGTTGATTATGGGTGTTCAGTGGCTTTTGGTCAGGAAAGTACTTCAAAGCGTTGAAGTAGGAGGTTGGAATAAGTACGGGAACATATCTTGGTCCATAAGGCCATCCTTGGAAAAATAAGAGAAACAATTTTAAAATGAGAATCATCTCACAAAATGTTAGTCTTGATGTTAGTTAAACTCACCAAATCCATATGGATTGGTCTGGATTTTCGTCTTGATGTTCACTCCCGCCTCGTGAGAGTCTGTCCACGGGTCTGAGTCGAACAGAAAACCCTCGGAGAGGGATAAACCCGCCAGGAGACTCAGGAGTCCAAAAAATCTCCCTTGGCGGGAATTTTGGGGTTTACCCGCGCTTTCCAAACCAACATCACTCAATTTAATATCCTTTGAGAGATTCACGCGGGATTTCACTTTCTCACTGGAAATTGATGCTGAGATCGTGAGTATCACGAGAAATGCAAACTGTGAGTGCATTTTGCGTGATGTGCGCGGAAAAAATGACTCAAATTCTCAGGGTTTTACCAATTTTCATAAAGTATCTGGGAAAGTTTAATAGGGTTCGCACCTGCATAAAATAACAAGATGGAATTTAAATTAATAAGTGAAAGCTAAGATTCTGTGCGGGATGCTCCGACACGTTTAGTTTCTCTTGCAGAAGATGAATTTCCAGCGAAATTTGAAATAGGATTTATGCATGTTTTGAGCTTTTACATTCCGGATGAATTACAAAAAACTGCTAGAATGCCGAAAATATGTTACTCTCTGGCGGAGAGTAGAGGAAGCAGGAGGATCGTGATAATGAAAAGTCGTGAATTTTGAAGAGAAGATCTTTTATTTAAGAAATTGGAAAGGAATTGGTCATTCGAAGCCGGATTGAAATATTATTTCAAGAAAATGATGAAGGAGACGCCATGATTGGAAAGATTAACACACCATTTGGTTTTGGTAAATCATATTTATTCACGTAGTTGAATAACAATGCCCAGACAATCACAAAGAACCCACCTGAATCTAAGCAGTTTCACCAGAGAAGGTGCGAACCCAGGAGAAAGTACGACCAGTGCTATGCGGGTGGTTGAAAAAAAAAACTGGGAAATTTGCTTTGCAGAGGAGGTTCATCAATCACGGGCATTGCGAAAGTGGGTTAGCGCCGTCGGAACACCGGTGCTTGATTCTCCTCCACAACAATTGTCTTCGTGAGAACATCGTAGCCGGTGCGGTTGTTGCGAAAGAAGAACATAATGAAGCACATGGGGAACAGCAGAGCCATCATTGCATTCTTAGCCACGGCGCGGAACAGAGCTCGCCGGAAGCCGGGATTGCTGGCCGGATAGAGGAGAGCCTTCATGGGAACGCCAACATTAAGTCCGGCTTGAGGAAGTGCTTCAAGGGGCACCACTGCGTCCACATGGAGGATCCTCAGGCCAAAGATGATCTTCCCAGGAGTGGCTCCGCCCAAAATCCCATGTCCTTGCGCCGTCCAGGCCGCCTCATAGACACACACAGCCAGCTTCGTGATGATCTCCAGGAATACCAGCTCCGAGGTGAAGGACAGCAACTGCGAGTAGTCATCCTCGATGGAGCTGCGAATTGTGTCAAAATCAAAGTCAATCTTCAGATCAATGTCCAGCAGATCAACTATCCCGAAGGTGATAAGCAATTTGATGAGCAACACAATCATCACATCCACCATCTCTGCCAGGAATCTCTTCCACATGGGCGCTATGATGAACTCATAGCCACCCGTTTGGTTGATTCTCTCCTCATGTCTCGCCGGACTATCGTAGAAGTCCTGCTGATTCCCAAAGATGTTGCGATTGGGCGCCGGGGAGGCGGTCGACGAGGCTGGTGGCTGAAACAGCTGCGGGTAGTTGGACATGAGGTAGTAAGGGAAGTGGGCGATGGCATTCTGACTCTGATTTGCCTGATTCACCCAACTCCTCAGCGCTGTAAAGTACGCCTCCTTCGTTGAGACAGCATCCAGAAGAGGTTCTGATTCCTCAAGGTTCTCCCGATTTTTTACAGTATCCTCCAATGGGACTTTGTCCGCCATGACTTCCTGGACACTTTTACGTGGTCACTGAGAAGGATCACTCCCAATACCAGGGGGAAAATGCAATTTGAAAATTTCTTGTGAAAATTCTTAAATCTGTCAAAACAAATAACAACTGGAGCTGAGAGCTGATGTGGCGGAGGATGATCTCCAGGGTTTTATGGTTTTCTAGAGGAAAATATAGAAAACTAGTTAATTTTTCCGGCTTACAAGGACCATAAAAATCCCAATAAAATAATAATTTCGGGATTTCAAAGATTTCCTGTGAATATTCTGCGGCGGCCGCCGAGTTTACTTCTCGTCCCATCCACTTGGAGCGCCACCAGTTGTTCGCGTGTCAAAGAGATTCCGCCGCCATTGATGTGTCTGGTGGGTGATTCACGAAAATCGGTGTCTCTTGATATTTTGACTCACTGAAAAGATTATTTTCACCATTGCTAGTGGCTTAGAAGTTGTGCATAATCAATTGGGACAGTGCATTGTTTATTTCCTCCCCAAAACACCCTCTCAAGTGCATTTAAAACAATCAGCATCGCAATGACAACGTCCGGCGACTTTGGGAATCCCCTCAGGAAGTTCAAGTTGGTCTTCCTAGGCGAGCAGAGTGGTAAGTCTGGGAGGGTATTCCTTCTTGAAAAATACACGGGAATGGGGCGCCCCCATTGAGCGCCTCCACTGGGACGGGAGTGGCCGAAAACCGGCAGGAAATATTTCTTGTGACGTGTTGTCTTTCACGTCAAATCATTTTGTTAACATTTGATGGAGCACTAGGGAGGGGGGCGCTTATTCCGGTAGCTGACTGCATCTCCTGGGCGTCTTGTGACCTTGAGCGGTATTCCGTGAAAGCCGGAGGTGTGTCCTGGAATGCAAACCATTCCCGGAAGACACTTGAGCGCCCCTGCAAACACCCACACCGCGCGGAAGGCCATTTCCGGATATTTTACACCTCTTTTCCTTCTCTCTCTCATTCCAGTTGGAAAAACGTCTCTAATTACACGATTCATGTACGACAGTTTCGATAACACGTATCAGGTGAGTGTAAAGTGGACTTTCTAAAGAAAATTGCAAGTCCGGGAAACAATCAAAGAGAGAGATGCTGAGAAAATTCCTTATGGATTTTCCACATCGTGACTCCTTCAATAATTCAATTTATCCTTAAAGAAGGAGAAAAGAGACTTCATCATAAATTACATTTCGTGAGACAATTTTTACGATTTGAAGCCTCTCAGTTTCCTCCTTGGGAGGAAAGTGGGTCAGAGAAGTGCATAAAATTCAGCAGAATCTTCCTTTTTCCTAACAGGCGACCATTGGAATTGACTTTCTGTCCAAGACGATGTACTTAGAGGATCGAACTGTGCGACTCCAGTTGTGGGACACGGCTGGTCAGGAGCGCTTCAGATCCCTCATTCCTTCCTACATTCGAGACTCAACAGTGGCTGTTGTGGTATATGATATTACGAGTGAGTTTATACCTTTTCATTTTATTATTCCTTTTTTCCTTTTTTCGGTTTTCTATAAGAAAATCCCACAAGCACAAAACTTTTATTGCACTTGAGAGATTTTTGCCACTGGAAGTGAGATTGCTTTTGATGATTGCATCAGTCACTGGAAAAATTCATGAGCAATTTTACAGAGTTACAGTTTTACCGTTAACCCTTCAATGTCAAAAGGAGCAAGAACTATCTGTTTCTGATCAATATCTACAATTGAGGACAAGGTTTTGGTTTTTACGATTCCGAAGCAATTTTGAAGGAAATAAAAGTGAAAAATTGCCAATAAGTTTTTTTGCAAGCTTAATTTTAACACTTCAATGATCACAAGGCGATTTTTGACTATCGAAAGTTTCGCAAAATTAAGGTTAGAAACATTTAATATCGAGATGCTACAGGTCGACTTATGAGAGCTGTGATTCTTTTGTGGCGAACTCAGATTGGGATCAAACTCAGTCTTAGCTGCAGACATTGGAGGTGAAAATCTTCTAAAATTTGATCATAGTAATTTATTAAAATTGGACTCATAGAACTGGAGATATGACTGATTTAAAGTTTAAAGTTTGGACCCTTGTATTTAGCGATACATCTAGGGTCTATAAGGATCCAATATTGGAAAGATATTGACTCCAGCTACAATATATTAAAATTTGAGACCGATCCATGCCATAAGGACTGAATTATATCAGAAGTAAAATTTTGGAGTATTTCAAAATGGCGGACTTAAACATTTTCCACATTTTCAAAGGGTATTAGGGTGGAGTCACCACTTATGGACACTTTAAGAATTCAATTACTCATAAATTTTGAACTTTTTATGGAATTTTTATGAAATTTGGGGCACAGTTACTCTGATTCAATAGCCAACCCATATAAAAATTGCATTTTCTCTGATTACGTGAAATTCATCACTAATGGACACTTATCCACACTTATGGGACAACATTTTAACCACTAATGGACATCAGTTGAATGAAAATCTCTTTAGAAGTAGCCACTGGCCAATCTTGTCCTCAATATCCTACCCTAAGTACTGTAAAAACCCCAAAGGGTCACATTTTCTCCTCAGAGCACTTTCCGGATCCACAATACAAACACACAGCAAAAGTTAGGTTATCTATTCGGGAAGATTATGTTCTGGGAATCCTCACAGTTTTGTCACAGGAGCACAATTATACTTCAATTTGTAAGAAGTTTAATGAAAAACTCGTCCAGAACACAAGCTTCTGGCAAGAAGAAAAGGAGTTGAGCTATCGATTGAGCGCTACTTGTCAAAATGACATGTCCATAAGCGTAGACACCTATCAATCAAAAAACCACTTTTGGACACCTTTAAATTTAATACAAAAATACAAAAAAATACCATGGAATTATTATTAAGGGATGAATTAGTTATTTATAGACTGAGTCTTACTGAAGAAAACCAAATAGGTACTATCATGCAAATATGCAAAATGACGTCGACACTTCTTGTGATTCTTAGCAAAATTCTTTACAAAACCACACAGTTTGCTCGATTCTTCACCTCAGCTAGATATTTCTTTAAAAATGTTCAATAACCCCTCAATTCGGCCACTTTTAGGAATCTGGACTCTTGATTTCTTGAAATATCTACCTCAATTTTCCTAATGTTTGACAGATGGTGCACCCTGAAATTTGGGTTCTGGATTTGGATAACGACAATATTTCATATTCGATGTAACAGAATATAGTCATATCGAATTGTCGTTATCCAAATCTAGAAACCAAATTTCAGGGTGCGCCATCTGTCAAACATGAGGAAAGCTTAAATAGCTATTTCAAGAAATTAAGAATACAGATTCCAAAAATTCACCTAATAGGGGAGTAAATCGCATAAATATCAAACCAAAGGGCCCATAACATTTTATTAGATGGAATAATATTGTTTTTGGACTTATTCAAAGGATAATTTATTGGACAAATCGCGATTAAATTTTAAGTGTCCATATGTTAGGTCAATGTCCATTAGTGGTTCCTCCACCCTAGCTTTAAATTTTTCTCAAATTGAAAATAAAATTGTGAAAAAAAACAATAAAGAATTGATTATTACAACTTTTTCAACTCTTTCATGCTTAGATAATCGTTTATTGTTGTGTTTATTTTAATTACTTTGACACAGTACAAAGCAATTTGGTTCATTGCTATCATAACTACTAAGTGGATTAAAAGATTGATAAAGGGAAGTGGAAGTTTTATATTACAAGGCTTACAAGGATTATCCTAATCCTAATACATAAAGCCAAGTGTGCATATCTGAATTGGCCTGATCATTCCCAAACCATTATATCTCAACCGGACGTGACTCCAGGAGTCCGAAAATACCCATCTCCAAAATGTTTGTGTGTGTGTCTGTCTGTCAGTGCGTACGCACATCACGGCCAAACCGCTGAACCGATCCGGATGATATTTGGCATAGGTATAGTTGGCATCCCAGGTTGGGACATAGGCTATATGAAAACTTCCCCCGCCTCCTCTATCTGGTACCTCCCATACGAATTTACCCCTTTTTTCGACATTTTTGACCTTTTGACCACTAAGATGAAGCACTAGCGGGTCGCGATGTATGATGGGAATGCTAAGGGTGGTGTCCTCTATAACTTTGGAGTATAGAGAAGTTGCCCCGCCTACCCCTATTGGTACCTGTCATACAAATTTACCCATTTTTCGGGCATTTTCGAGTTTTTGACCATAAAAATGAAGCGCTAGCTGATCACGATGTATGATTAGGTTGACTAGAATGGGTTCACCTATAACCCCATACTATAGGAGAAGGCCCCATCATCCCCTATTAGTAACTTTCATACAAATTTACCATTTTTCGGACATTTTCGACTTTTTCATAAGATGAAGCGTCAGCGGCTCAAAACGTATGAAGAGGTTGATTGGGGTGCTGTACCCTGCAACTTAACATTATAGG
>CAKKOB020000083.1:0-25520 GCA_918844115.2 Phlebotomus perniciosus
GATTAAAGTGTACAACTAGGAGGTGAATGTTGGAAATTCTAAACCCAACAATAGGCCTCAAGGAAATGCTGAGGAAAGTAACACAGTGTTTGTGATATATTGTAATGAGAGTGAGGAGTCATCCGGTAAGTCAAAGTTTTCTATTTTTAATAAAAAATCACAGAATAATCTCTAGTTATTATAACAATGTATTAGGTTCAAAAATCTAGAATTAAAAAAAATATATTAGCATTTTTTGACCTCATGAGTTTGATAAAATCAAATATCTTACTTGAGCTCAAGGGAAGCGTATTGATTTTGCTGATTGACAAAGTAATTAGGGGAGACCGGGGCTATTTTGCCAGGAGCGGAATCCAGACAATCAAAATAATTTAATAAAATTTGTTTTTTTTTAATATTCTTTTTGCTAATAGTTTCGATCTATTTTGAAGCTATCTTAAAGCTTGGGGTAGCCTAAAATTTTTGGCAATACTAAGATTGAAGTTTCGTATAAAACTCAAGACTTGGGTTTAGGCTGTCCTACTCTGAACCAAATTGTTTGTGAAAATTTAAAAAAAAAATCGTAAAAGAAGATCATTTCGGGAGATAAATGTAAAAATAACAAATTATTGGTAAAATTTGTTATTTGTTTGTAATAAATTGTAAAATTTACAAACATTTAACAGACGTTTAAAAACTTTGAACAACGAGTTTATTATTTCAAATTTAACAAACTTCTTACAAAATTTTATGAACAATTAACAAAAAGTTTGTCATTTTCATTTTCACATACGTTTCACATATTTTGATCAACATTTATTTGTACAAATTTGTAAAATTTACATACATTGAACAACGATTTAAAAATTTCGAAAAACAAGTTCAATAAAAATAGAAGATTAATAAGAATTTCAAAAAACTTACATTAAGTTTATTGTAAAAGTACATTGTAAAAGGATTTGTATAATAAATGAGTGTTCCAAAAAATAAAATTGTTAAAATTTGCTCATTTTTTGTAAAACTTTTGTCACTTCTGAATTAACAAACTTTTTACGAAAAATAATGTAATTCTCAAAAAAACAATTTTTTTTATAAAAAGGTTGTTAATTCAGAAATGACAAAAGTTTTACAAGAAATGAGCAACTTTTGACAAACATTTTGTTGTTGAAACACTCATTTACAAATCTTTTGTAATTTTCTAGGAATAATGATCTCTTTTTAACAAATTTTTACCAAACATTTTTTAAAAGCCTAAAGCTTAAGGCTAGTCCAATGTATCCATTCCCAATGTACCCAGAAAAAAAGATTTGGTTTGTCCAGTGCAATTATTTGAATGAAAAAGTCGGCCAAAATGCTATTTAAAGATTCTGTCTGAATTAGCCCCACCTCAGAGCTAGTTTAGCTAAAGAGTCTTGCTTTAATGATTTTCTTCTATAAGAAAATAAAATAAATTCACCATTATTTGAAATTCAGATTTTGTAATTGTATAAAACACTTTATAGAAACAACTTTAAGGTCATGGAAAATTACCTTAAAGAATTAAATAACAAAAACACCGACAGAAGAATCAAAGCTAAAGCAAACTATGTAACATGATCTTCAACCCCTTTTTGGTGGATGCTTATAAATAAACCGCGTTGCTTCGAGGGTCAAATCAAATCCTCTTAACATGTCATCTTCAAATGGACAGAAATCTATCTTGTCCGATTGGATGAAGAGGAAGCCGCCGTGCCCTAAAAAAAAGTATTTATTGATATTTGACGGTTTTTTCTCCTCCTTGCCGTGTTTTTTTGCTGCACTTTGTGCTCCATACGAGTTTTCAATGGGCGAGATTAAAATGAAAACAAGGCAAGGGGAACATCAAATAAAATTAAAGAATTTTTACCCAGTCTCTGTGCCCTTTTTTAATTGTGTCCCCGAGGAGAAACTTGAGGACATGTTAACGATATTTCCGACGAATGAAAAATAATAATGAGGATTGAGAAGAAAAGACAAGTGCCGCCACTTTTCGCCTTGTTATTGATCCTCCAAACATGTTTAATGAATCATTTGGGATGTGAGAGAGTGTCGTCTTGAGTTTTTTTTCCGGCGTGGACTCGCCTCATCAGTGATTTTTTTTGCCTCCGATGAAGAAGAAGCCGAAAAGGATTACCATCGCTTCTCACCCTTTTGACCCTCCCCATTCACAGACGGGTCTCCCTCTTCGGGAGCAAATGGAAAAAAGTGTCCATCATGCATTCAGCATTTGTCATTAGATGCTATTCCTTTGAGGGGCGCGATAAGATGGAAACACAATAAAAAGAGAAACAAGTGTAGAATAGAGAAACATGTTTTAGAATTTGTCTATCTCCAAAGGAAATCTCGTATTTTTTTTCTCCCAGTCACTTTTCCCCCCATTGAGAAAATTAATTGAAAGTGTATCAGGAGGCAGAATGAAAAGAGAACAGGCAAATAAACAAAGACTCCGTCACGATAAGGTAAGAGAAAAAAGAGCCCAGCAAAATTGTGCGTAGGTGGACAAACAACGGTGGACAAATAGTCAAAAGAAAGATCGTTTTCCTTGTCATCATCAATCAAACTCACTCTCATGAGGTTGGAAGGTGAAACTTTAATCGCGCGACATGCTTCAAAGTAGCCATAAAACCGGACAATGGGCTCTTCTATATTGAAATTCTTTTGCGCGAGATGTTTAGACACAATTGCAATTAATTTTTCTGCATGCCATTAGTGGGTGGTCTCACGGGGAATTTCTGCAGAATATCTGTGGAAAGGCGTGAAGACTTTCCTATATATGGGAGATCCGTTGAGGTGATGATCAGTGCTACTGGTTGCGGACACTTTGGCGCAAGTTTCATGGACGCTTAAAGAAAAGTATAATTTAAATTGTGAATAATTGTAATTAAATACATGCAGGTTTATTCTTAAAATTTGCAAATTTGAAATTTCAAAGTTTTTCTTTAAGTTTTTGGGGTCGTAAATGAAATAATTAGAATTCTAGCGCATAGTTAACTTAATTTTCATACTAATTTGAAAAGTGCAAGCTCTTTGAAATACTTATAGAAAATTTAGTTAAAAAAACCTTTGAATTGGAAAATGGTGTTAAAAAAACCTTAATCAAGGACAATAATCTAAAACAGACATTTCCAACGATAAGAGAAAAGCTCGATAACTAAGCTTCTTCTTAACTGATTTAAATGAAATTAAGTGCAAATGAAAGCTGGGAAAATTTCCTAAAAGATGATAAAAAGGAAGTTGAGCGCTTCCGATGGGAAGAATTCGGCTCAAATTAGGGAAAACATCTTTAACGTGAAAATGAGATTTTTCACTTTAGCCCAATTCCAAGAGATTCTTAGGAAAGTTCATGATTTGTTTCAATGAAAATATTTTGTTTTAGTTTGTTTCCCAAATTTCATACAAATTTGAAATTAAATGCAAAAAAATGTTTTAATGTAAAATTTAATTATAATAGATTCCGAGGGGGAGATATTATGGTCAAAAAGACATACACCACTTCCATATCCTGTAGAAAAGCTCCCCAACGTTCCAATTCGGAAGCTTAAATGAGCTTTCATCGTATCAATTTTATTTTGTTTTAACATTTATCTCACTTGTATTAAATAACAAATCTTATTTTCAATACTAAAGTATTATAAAAATTTATAAGGAAGATTTCTAGAGCTTCCCGAGAAAGCTTTCTAAAAACGCTTTACGAAAACTATCTAAAAAAGCTCTTTAAGAAAGTTTCGAAACGTAGACTTTTATGAAAGCTTTGGAACTTTCTAAAAGAGCTTAAGAAAAGTTTCCAAAGCTTTATAAGAAAAATGTTGCTAGAAAGCTTTCTATAAGCTTTTCAAACAGCATTATAAAAAAGATTTCTTAAAAAAAATGTTTTCAAAAAAGGTTTCAAAGCTTTCTAAATAAGCTTTCAAAAAGAGCTATCTAAAGCTTTACAAGAAAGGTTTTTGAAACTTAAAAAAAAGCTATCTAAAGCTTTAAAAAAAGTTTCTAAAGCATTTCAAGAAAACTTTCTTAGAAACGTTTCAAAAGATTTTTAAAAAAAGGTTTCTAAAGCTATCTAAGAAGCTTTCTAAGTTTCTAAGCCTTCTAAAAAAAAACTTTCTAAGAGAGCTTTCTAAAGCTTTCAAAGAAAGGTTTGTATAGCTTTTTAAGAACGATTTTCTAAAAGCGCTTTAAAAATTCGAAGGTTCAAGAAGAACTTTCTAAAGATTCTGTTCTTCCTTAGATGTTTGCAAAGTTCTTAGCATTTTCCACTTCCAAAAGCTCTCGCACACTTCCACTCAAATGTACACTACTTCTGATCATAATATCTCACCCTTGGAAAAATCAACGTCGTTTCCTGCAATTTTGGGCCAAAGATATAACAAATCTAAGATATAATAATTGCAATTACCGTATATAATAACAATTTCATTAACATTTGTCCAAAAATAAAAAATCGTGACTTCTTATTCCAATTAGATGCATAAAATTTATGTAGATTCAAAAATTCGTTACCTTCATTCTTGTATGAAAGTCCACCCCAAAATTACTTCCTTTATCGCCCCCAATTGAATTTATCAATTGCAAACATAATAATTTTGAATTAATTTGACCGTTTTATGTGAAAGAATTATTTCCTGACTTTGCAAGAACATCCGCATATAGAATATGACGTCCAAGAACCATCAATTGAACCACTAAATCATATGCTAATATTCCGTCAAATTCTAGCAACGTCTCTTCTGTCGAAAATCACCTGGTAAGGCCTCTGGCGAGCACGTCCTGGTCGCCGAGTAACTCGAGAGCAATTTGCAAATAGTGAATTGAATAAAACTATCGGCATGTTTGCGAATTGCACGCATGATTTATGACTGGCATGCGGCGAGTGATCGTTGAGTTGTCTTCGCGGGGTCTTTGACTCCCGCCCTGGGACAGAGGTCAAGTCCAGGAAAAGTCAGCAATTGATGGTCCAACAGGTGCATTGCGTGGGGATTATTTATTGGCAAGTATTATGGGATTGAGGAAATTGCCAGTATAGGAATAATATGCGTAGAAGAGATGGAATTTCACGCATGGTCACAACATTCCTTGGGAGAGATGGTGTGTCCTTTCGCAGCAGGACTCCTTGTTTCCCCGCAGACCCTCGGTGGTGAGGGATGATAGTTGGTCTCTCGTTGGCTGCAGATGGCGTCGAGATAGTTGAACCAGAGGAATTTATATTCGACTTCCGTGTTCACTGACAATCCTCCACCAAGCATTGACCATTAAACAAATGACCCAGGAGTCTCTTTTGCCCAGACCAAATGAGGTTTCCTTTCTAATGGAATTAACTCCCCCCCCCCTCTATGCATTTAATTTTCTGTAATTTTTCTCTCGCCTTCTTGGCCCTCCCTGGCGATCATCCTGCTGTGATGAATTGATATGATGGTATATAAAATTCACAAATAATAAAAACACGCGTCCTTTAGACGTGGATCCAACAGGTTACACTCGAAGCACTTTAAGTTGTTGTTCAACATGAAGTCCATCGTTCTCACTCAACCCCTAGAACACCACCTAATTATGCAAATTATATAGTTTGTCTCACTGGGATAGTAACTCTGCCAGAGAGAGAGTCTCATACATCGTTCAAATAGCCCAACAAATTGCTTCCAACCACATAAATAACACAATCGCCTGAAGGTAGACGATTCGCGGTGTGCTCGCGTATCCCTTGCAACTCCACAATATTTTCACCTCAAATTCAACGAGTCATTTCGCTTATTACTAGAACACACTCTGTGACTTTCTATGAAATAAATTCACCAATTTATGGCCCAATCGATTGCCGGTGGATTATTTATGGGATGTGCAGATGTTCAAAGGGCATTTGCCTTTTCTGATGGGTATAAAATATAGAAATGAAGAGGCAAGAAGAACTCCCAGTAATTCTTGCGTGTCGCACATTTTATATTCATTTTCTGCGAGGTCATGGGTTCACCTCTGAGAAATGTCTTCAGATGGCAACCCTTTCACCCTCCGAGGGTCGCAACAATGTCTTAAAAAGTTGCAATTTAAGGCGATGTCTCATATAGGAATTTGCTGAGTGGAATTTTAATTTATTAGGAGATCAATAAGATGTCATTTTGTGGGTTTTGCAAGGTTGTATATTGTATAAAAAAAATTTAATAGATTTTTTTTAAATCACGAAAATGTTTGAAAAGCCGTTGAAGTTTGAAATATTTGAAGCAAAAAGTTTGTTGAACTTACAAAACATTACTCTAAAATAATGTTTGGTAAAAGTTTGTAAAAAGAGATCACATCTTCCCAGAAAATTACAAGATTTTTGTAAATGAGTATTCCGACAAAATGTTTGTCAAAACTTGCTACTTTTTTGTGAAGCATTTGTCATTTCTTTATTATACCAATTTTGCAAAAAATTAACATTTTGTCAAAATTTGTAATTTTCGCAAACAAATTTTTACAAAAACTTATCCACTTATAACAAACATTTTTTTTTAACAATAATTTACAAATCTTTTTACAAAATTTACTTTTACTCCGCTCAGAAAAAGATTAATTGTGAACCCCTCAGCAATCAAACATTATAGATTACAGGGAAGACAATAGAGAAGCGAAGAAACAATTATGCTTATCACGTATCGGCTAATTTGTCACTCGAGAGATCGGAAGAGTTGTTTTTTTTTATATAATCCCCAAATCAGTCAATTGTGAACTTGCAAAGATATAGTAAGATGTCGCAGAATAAAGAAATGTGAAATTAAATCTATTTTTTTTACCCGAATCAATTGTGAAATCATTACAAGTACGTGCGTGAGTGAGTGAGAGGGAAAATTAGTACCTATTTCCATTATTTCAATACATTTCCATTCAGCAGGTGCGTCGCCATAACGTTTTGCAACGTTTTGTAAAAATTTGTAATTTTTGCAAACAAATTTTTACAAAATCTTAACCACTTTTGACAAACATTTTGTTGGAACACACATTTACAAATCTCTTTTTAAACTTCTACAAACTTTATGTAAAATGTTTGTTAACTTCAATTTTACGAATTTTTACAAAAACTTATCAACATATTTTACAAATTTTTACAAATCATCTTTTTTTCTGAGTACAAAGAGAGTTTATTTTTCCTCCAGCTAGAAAATGCAAGAAATCTTGGTTCACAACAAGAAATTGCAACATGAAGCTCTTTGTCTCCCGACAATATTGTTAAAGAGTCTCTCGGACAAATTTCTCCGTGCTGAAGAATTTGTCTATAACCGTTCTCTTGGCCACTCAATTGTACAGTCAACTTGAAATTTCCATTGCAAATTAAATCACTAGAGACATTGATACCGAATTGACCTCAGTGTCAGCCATCAGCTAACATTATTTCGTGTCACTCTGTGTCACACTTCCGATCTCTAAGCGCAAGACAGGCGAATTTGGGAAAGAGGCAAAAGCCGAAAGCCATCCAAACTATTATTCCGTGACACGACATTTCATTGCACTCTGTCCCCTTTCACCCGCGGTGGACTCCCCTTTATCAATTGTTGTGTGCTTAAAAATGTTGAACACATATTTTGTATGGTTAATTAAAAGGCAACAGCAAATAATGAAATGTAAATTCTGACATTAAATCCCCTCGCTTGGCGAAAAAAAACGGGAACATAGTTAGAGTGATGTTTACTTCTCTCACTTTTCGGTTGTTTGACGCGCAAAAATGACGAGAAAATCGATAAGTTTGCGAGGGAGAAAGAGAGGGTGGAAAAGTGGAAAAATCAAGAGGCCACCCGGCGTCTCCACTTGCAGTGGAGGCGCCAGGTGGATTATAAACACATCATTAATTAACACATCACATGGAAAGCAATAGAAAGCCAGCCTATAGAGATGATTTAGACAAATTATATGTGATGGGAATTTCTTAAGAGATTCCCCTATTTTCCCGCTTTATTTTGAAATTGCAGAAAATCAGTATTGCAAGAGTATTCTAACATTATCACTGTGAGACAATGCTCTGCAGCATGTTAGAGCGGTGTATATAAATCATTAAAATAATTTTCACACAAGTGGCCCCAAAATTGCAATACCACACGAGTAGTCATCTGTCTTTGTACAACACGAAAATTACCTCGTTAGTGCAAATGTTTCGGCACACCGAGTGGCCAATTGATAGAAAATTGCCATTTGGCTATTGCTGTACCTTCATATATTGAACTAACACGAGCATGATACCGCCATGGAATTTAAAATACTGCTCATTTGTTCAATTTAGAGGCGAGAATAAAAATAAAGTAATTTTTGTATATTGTCAACCCGTATTTGAAGAGCCGGTTAAACCGCCACTTATTGTCATCATTATCACTCGAGGCGAGAATATGTGAGACAGACAGGGATAAAGAAAGGGGATTTGCGCGAGGGAACAGGACAACGACACGTCCCCTAACCCCTAAAAGAGCGTATCTTTTTCTGGCGCCTCAATTGAGAGAAAATCTCGTTGATTGTTTTGAATTGCGCGCCGCGCGATTCCCATACAATCCATCAACATTTGCCTGGCGATTGGACGAGAAGCAGCTAAAAGGCGTGGCACTGTGGTTAGTTTAGGAGAAGTACACCGCTCACCCATACCCATGTTATGCTTTTTTGCTCACTCAACTATATACACGCTCAACATCCGAACATCATGTTGGACTCGATGCTTGGCTTTAGCTAAGAGTGAATTCTGAACCCCTCGAACCTTTGAATTCATGGTTACCGCGGAGAGAGAGATATAAGATCCCGCCGGTGTCCTAAAAACCAAAAATTGTTATGTCGGAGAAACTTGTGTTCCTGCTGTATTGGCAATATTGAGGATTATCTCAAGTACACCCCTCCGGGAAAGACGAGAAAAAAAATCCAACATGGTGAAAACAGTCTATGTACAGCAAATTTCCTCTCATTTAAAATTCCATACTTTCCACAAACAAGGGTAAGCTTGCTGGAGGAAAAAAAAATCAATTTTGTATAAAGGGAAAAACAGGCCCAGAGTGGAAAGGAAGGGGATCCACAGTAACCAAGATCCCCAAGTAACATCAAAAAGTGTAGTAATTATTTAACCCTTGAGGGTAGACAGTGTTACACGTCGGGTACAGGGTAACATTTTATCTCGACGAGATAAAAAGAGAAAGAAACAGAACTCTCATGAGGGGCAGGAAATAAAAGGCGACAAGAATGGGAAAACAACCCCTTGGAGTATGGGATCAGTCTCTATAATGTGGTTCCAAACACTCTGCAGGAGGATGGGTTGTTATGTGCCGTGTGAGAGAGGAGATAAATTTGTTCAGTATGCTAGTAACATTGGCATTATATGAGAACACAGGTCCTTAGGGAAAAATCAAGACGCGCAAGCTCCAAAACCTCCAACCACCCACGGCAATTCGTTTGTACTACCACTGGTAGGGCTCACACATCGACAGCCTGAATCAGGCATTTGATTTGTCAGGTCTTATGTCCAAACATACGTCACCTTTGAAAAAAAAAATCGGGCTCGAATTCGGACCTAAACCTATAGAACCTAAATGAATTTTTCTAATAAAATTAAAAAAAAGCAAACAGAAAACCAGAATTCAAGCCTTGATATACCCCTACTAAGAAGCTGCGCAAAGTTCCCAACTTCCGCTGAATAAATATAATTATTGCTGTGAATTGAGTGTAACCGTGTAATACACTTTGTATCGTTTCTAAACTGCAAACAATTCTTCGCCCCCTACTCCAAGCTGGCAAAATAGCGTCGGTGACAAATCCTAAACCCACAGCCACCCAGGGTAGCTCTCCCACCCACAACGGGTGTCTTATGTATTTTCCATCCAACACAGTGTAACGAAAACATGGTTTTATGTGAACGAGAGAGAGCCTTCAAACGGCGTGTCGAACATCCGTTTTTAGCTCTTCTCTTGTGAAAAGACGACATGAAACCGCTGCTTGGTAGGGAGAGAGAGAGTCAGGATCCCAACATAGGAGGGATATCCTGGCGTGAAAGAGAAAGTGAATGTACCTCTGGGGGCGCCTTTGGAACGACCAAATAAATAAACTGAACGACATTGTCAAAACACCACCGAAACTTCATGCTAATTTTCTAAATATTCCCAATTAACTGATGACTCGGTAGTTGGGTGTGTTAAAATGGGAGACACACGGGCAATATGTGGGTAAAATTTTCCCCTCAATCCCACTTCTGTTTCTGTGTTCATAGAGAAAAGTTTATTATATGGAAAAAGTTGAACCGATTGGGTGAGTGTGTTAGTTATTGAGTGAGGGAGAGGATAAAATGTTGTAAGAATGTCTTTCATGGCTTTTGGTGGAAGGAGAGTAAAAATGTTCAGGAGAAGTCGTGTGTAAAAATTACGCTTGTGTGTGAGATTTCTTCAATAGAGCCCCTACCACCAAGACGTGTTAGCTTTAGCTCGCACTCTGTCCCCCTTCATTCATGTAAAAACCTCGGGTGCTATTGCCATCTCGCTCGCGCGACGGTTGGGTGTTAAAAATGCCCGGCGAGCGAAGAAGACGGGGCCAGAGCAACGGCTGCGGAAAAAGAAAGAAAGAATCCGTTTGGGTAGGATGGCTCAGATGGTTGCCAATGCTCCGACCAGTTGAAGGAGGAGTGTCACACATACACCACCTCTTCGGGTCTCGCTCCCTCGACGTGGTAACCCACCACTATACCCACCCGTCGGCTCACGAAAGAATATAACTAAACAGCCAATTTTTCCTTTACAACGATTATGTTAGAGAGGGAGAAGAGACACTCTTTTTGTATCTTCCCCGTTTTCGCGCGCTCACACGTGAACACGAGCGGGATGGCCTACAACGCATGAGTGAGATGGTGGAACAGAGAGGAGTTGGCAAGTCTCTGCCTCGCTACCAGACATCCAGTTCGGTGTTTGTTAACACAAAAGTCGAACGATAAGCGCGCGGCCAGAGCGACACGGCCACAATCACAGCAAAAGAGTGTATATTCTCCTCGTCGGCGTCGTGTTGGGACCCCCCGAAAAAAAAAGAGGTAGTACTGTGTCACGAGTGAGTGTGCTATGTATGAGCGAGAGGGAGAGCATGAGAGCCCGTACACGTCTCTCTCTCCTCCAATTTCATGTACTTACAACAGTGTTTTGCTGTTGTATTGTGTGAATATTGTGTAGTGGCAATTATCTTGGCCAGGTGACATACAGAGACAAAACTGTAAAGCAGTAAAGTTTTGGCTACCGTTCGCGATCGCGTCGCAAGCGACATAATCAATTTTTATACACATTTTATCCATCTCTTGCTGGGGGTCGTTTTCCACGACCATCTCTCGCCAATGAAACGCGATTTTTCCGCTATTTTCACATCTTGCGGTATCATTGCAGTTCATCTGCAACGAACACGTAGCATCAACCGTTCCGCTGATACGAGATCTTAATAGTTTGAATTTTCAAAAAAAGAAGATTTATCCGCGGGATTCAGACATCGAAGTTGGTGCCGAGATTTTTATCTGTTCTGTTCTTTTTTTTCACTCAAAAAGTAACTAAAAATACAGTGAAGTTGAATTATAACTTGACACGGATTTCAAAGAATAAAAAAGAAGTGATTACGGTGTAACGTGTAAGATTAATCGGATCCATTTTGCAATGAAATGGATAGGCAGCTGAGACACAAGAGAGATCACACAAAGTATAGACAATTTGCCAGACAAATCCGTACAAGTGTTACCGTGAAACTGTGCTAAGAATTGGGATTCAAGTGGAACAAACAGTGACATCTAGGTTCAGGTCGAAACCGATAACTATACATAGATTTTTTTTTGAGATACAGTGCATGTGGGTGACAGACCCCAATTCAAAATACCAGTGACTGTTGAAACCTTACAAGATTAATCAATTGTGGTTCCATGGCTGATCATCAAAACCATCAGAGTGAATGATCGAGACCGTGATACGCGATCGGCGATCTGACTTTGCCGGAGCGAAAAACATGTCACATTTTTCCTTCCGAGTATCGCCAACTGTTCAGGTACTTAACCTTTTAGCTTCCT
Organism: Phlebotomus perniciosus; assembly: GCA_918844115.2. Taxonomy (NCBI): domain Eukaryota; kingdom Metazoa; phylum Arthropoda; class Insecta; order Diptera; family Psychodidae; genus Phlebotomus; species Phlebotomus perniciosus. The sequence goes on from CAKKOB020000083.1 coordinate 12,008, forward strand.
CCTTTTGCCATTTGCAAAACTTGCGACGGCAATTTTAAACTTGCTGACCTCACTTTTGCTCCACAAAACCCGGCCGGATGTTGCGTAAAGAAAAAATGTGTGTGAACATAATAGACGGAAATTCAACTCAAATTGCTCACGAATCGACTTTTAAAGTCCCGCGTTGGTGTTTTTCCCTCTTCCCGGCAATTTTTTTTTTTTTTTGGAAAATTTTGCCAAGTCAAGAGCGACACGAATAAAAATCCGTCGCATCAACAATAAATCCTGTGTAAAGGTGAAAATGACCATCGGAAAAATTCATTGACGCACATTTCGTTTCATTGAGTGTAAAGTCCGTCGGTTTTTGCACATTTCATGTCTTTCATTCATGCCCGACCACTCCATTCAAGAAATTGCGCTTCGCAAAAACCATTTTTTTGCGCCTCTGCTGCTAATAAAATTCATCTTCTGATGTTAAAACACATATTAAGGAGTTTCAAATGTCCTCCCCTCCTCGCAAGAGTGTAACAATGTTGTTTGGAAAATTCATTTGTGCTCCCCAATTGAAATTTTGGGGGTGGCGCAAAAAGCTTGTTCGAGGATGTTCCACCAGCATCAGCTGCAGATTATCTGAAATGTGTGTGTGACGCGCCATCCAATGAATTCATTTGTATATATCCCAATGTTACCCATAGAACATTTAAAACCCTTCTGCATTCGGCTCACACACCAGTAATTCTGTGAACTCCATTTCTGTCACATTTTACACCCCTGTTCGCATCTTTTGCATTATAAATAGGCAATTTGTGTACAGATGCACAACTCATATAAATCTCCACTCTCTCTGGATTCAACAAAGCGTGGTGAGAATGTTCATGCTGGGCAAATTTTTAGAGGTTTTGATAAAAAAAGTGAGATTTTGGACTTTTTTTCTGAGGCTGAGAATGTTAAGATGATGAATTTGTCAAATATACATAAATCAGTATGATGTTTGACCCAGTTTTACCATTTGATACATGGACAAAGTTCAAGAGATCGCTTTATTATTACCCTGTTTATTTTGGATGATAAGTCAAGGGGGAGATGTTATGGTAAAAAAGTTCATCAAACACTTCCTAAGTTTTGGATTCTGAACTCAATTTTTCAAGTTTCATTTATTTCCTATGCTAAAATCTTATGAGAAAGTTTCAAGAAAAACTGTACAAACTCTCAAAGATGTTAAATAAAAAATATAAAACGAATGTTCAAAAATCTCTTTAATAAATGCTTTAAAATGAATTCAGTAAATAGCTTGAAAAAATTGAAGCAGATCAATTGCTTTCGAAAACAGAATTCAAAAAGTTTTTTTTTTCTAATTTTCAAAATTTTGTAAGTTTTACAAAAGTTCAAAAGTCAAAAGTCTTTAACTGTTCTTCAACCAAAAAACTTTACAAATAATGCTTAGAAATTCATTCAGATTATCAATAAACTGTTTTGATATTTATTTTAAGGCTTTTTAATTTTTCAAAATATATCAGTTATTTCCAAAGTTCTACTGGATTTTTAAAAACAAAAGTAAAGCTTAATGGGCTTATTCAAAATATTTTGACTGAATTGATTAAGCTCAAAAGTGACTCAAAAGTAGTTCAAATCCTTGATTTTTGATATTGCTTGTAAAATTTAAAAAGTTTTTAAAATAAAGTTTGCTAAAAATCCCTAAAAACACTACAAAACCATGATTTCTCTCTTGGAAACTTAAAAAAAGAATACCTACTTATTAAATTTTTATTTATCCCGAAATAATTTTTAAAGTGATGTTTATTGAAGTAGACCCGAAAAAAATTGCTAAGGCTAAAAAAATTGATCCAAAAAGCTTAACAATTCTTTAAAGCAAGTAGGGTTACGGCATGTCTTACGGAACAGTTCATTTATAGCCCTAAATTTTGATTTTTTGAGTTTTTAAGAATTGCGAAATAACTTTCGCAAATCTTTCTTAAGATTTCGAAGTTTTTCGAGACTCAAAAACTCAAAATTTTGAACTATTATTGAACTGATCTTTAAGACAAGACACTCCATAAGACATGTCGTGACTCTACATGATTTTTTTAACTTCAAAATTTCTAAATGTTCGTGAATCTCTGTAAATTTAATAGAAAAAGTTTTTATAAAACTTTTAAACACTCAAATTTGCTTTTATTCAAACTTATCCAGGAATTTCTGAAAAAAATCCAAAAATTTTCAAAAGCTCAGAATTTTAAAAAATTATCATCTTTTTTAGAGAAGTTCTAAATGAAATCTAGTAAAATGAATCAAAATCCGGTAAAAAATTTCAAATACTCAAACTTCTTCAATTTTAAACAAATTTTTAAAAGCTTCTGATCTCATACTTGTATCCATTAATAATAATTAACACTTCCACTTCTGTGATAAGTCCAAATTATGACCAGTGATTTCCAAATATCTCGCTGAATTTCTCAGTATTGAGAAACCCTCTCGAATCCCACAATTTGGTCACCCGAAAATGGCAAGTTGGTGAAAATTGGTGTATTGTCTGAAGGAGTGTCTGAACAACCCCTTCAGAAATGTGGTTATTCTCACTCTCATTTACACATCATTCACAGCACTTTCACCTCTCTCTCCTCATGCCATCATCTCTGAACCTCCCCAAGAACATGTGTTGACGGTGTCCTCATCCTTCTCGGGAGGATGCTCTGTGCAATGTGAAAACTCAAAGACAATGTGGAAATTCTCTCACATCAATACACCATCAATAATGCCCTTAAGAGGTGACTAAAGTGATATTTAATTACCTCTTTCAATGCCGTTCCATCAATTTGATTTATTTTGGGGGCTTTGCTTGAAAAAGGGTTTGATTTCTCAAACCCTGTTCATTCAGGGAGTTTGACTCAATAAGTGACAATTTTCTCGGGAATTTTGATTGACTGATGACCGTGTAATTGGCACAAGATGCTCATTTTCGCAACATTCGCAGCAGAAGAAGAAGTGAAGAATTCAAAGAAGAAAAAAATCATCCAGCTGCTTTCGATGTCATTTGTTGAGAATGTTCCACCATCAGGCTCACTTCTTGCAAATTCTTTAAAATTCTTTCGCCCTAAATCCTAATCCAAAGAATGATTTCGTGATTTCTTATCATCAGGGATGAATTTTTACCATGAAAAATCTCATAGCAAGTAGCAAAAATGCACTTTTGGTGTTCACATTTTGAAATATTCGAGGTGTTTTATAGCAAAAAATGAAAAACAGAAACCAAATTGTCCAAGAAAGGGAAACAGAAGTCACATATGGTGGCTATTTCATGCTCTTTCCTCTTGAGAATTTCGAAGATTTTTCCTTATCACACTCCAAAATCTATTTCTTTGAGCCTCCAGCACGACTTTGCAGTTGCAGGAAAAAAATGCAATCGATTCTCTTGGCATTTAACACTTTTTTCATGAATGAAATTTGTATTCGGTTTCTTATTCAAATTCCATTTTGTGAATGTGATTCTGTTTGGGTAAATTTATCTCGTCGAGTCTCTCTCTCTCTTTCACATTTTCTGGTCTCTTGGAAGACTCACCGTATAGATATGAGAGACAAATCTGCAGAAATGAGATGGTGGGTAAAAAAATACCATCGAGTCCTCAGGAGTTTAGAGGTATTAAAGAATCAACTGGATGGGCTTCTTGCCGTGAGACGGAGTTGAATTGTTGCCTAGATGGTGGTGGATATGGTACAAGTGTGAAGCTCTTTTCTTTTTTTTCTCCACCTCCTCTGTGTCCTCCTTCATTCTGCAACAAAAGAAGAACACCACACAGAAAACCATCAGGCACCTTCTTAAAAGCTAGAGCGAGACGTTATTTATTGAGCGGATGTCGATTTTAGTGTTGAGATAAGGAAAAAATGTTTATTATTGTAAAATGGGTTGCCAACACTTTTGGACTCCTTCGTCTGCTGGCCTTTTTCCATCTACAAACGTCCTCTTGGATCCCACCACGAGAGCTGTGAGGTCTCTCCGATAAATTAGCTTAATATGTTACAGCCATTTAATTGGGTGTTACGTTTTTTTGGGAAGACTCTTGCGAGGGGTGATTCGTCCTAAAATTTATTACCCCCTTCATTCAAGAGAAAAACCTCAGCAATTTTTTCCACTGGACACTCTTTATTGATTTTCTTACTTCTTTTCGCTATGAGAAACCCACTTAATACCACTTAAGCTGCACATTTTTAGGAGTCACAGAAAAAATTGAGCTTTAAGCTTTGGCCATTCCCACCATGATCCTTGGTGCCTTCATGAACCATCTAAACTCGTAAAAAAAAATGCTCTGGAGGTGAAAAAAGAAAAAGGACGAGTGAAATTGTAATTAATTTAATTAATAATTAAGACTTGCTCATAAATTTTAAATAATTACACTGGCGTGCAGAACATTTTTATTTTTCCTCCCTGAATCACTTAGGAGAAAGAAAGGACGCTTTCTCAAAGCCATTTTATAGCCATAAAAATGGCCAAACAAGAGATTATTTAGAGAAAAACAGTGGTTTAAAAAAGTCTAGATACACTACGTTGGTTGGTTTGAAATTTAATTAAACTTACTGAAAGTTTTTACTATAGAATTAAAAGTTTAATGAGACAAATTGTCCGATACTTGCTCTTGTAATTTTATTGCAAGTGATCTGTTAAAACGTTTTTATTCAAATTATAACCACAACTGTCAACCTGTCAACTGTTTGACAGCTGTCAAAATGCATTCAAATAATTTCCAGTACCCCCTATGTCAGTTAACTCCATCACTTAGTGATCTTGTACTTTTTTCCACCACTGTATGCACACTTTGAAGTGTCGGTAACGTAAAAATCACCTCTAAATAGCAGCTTGTTATAGCGCTAGAAAAAACAACGGATAAAAGAAAAAACCGTGCGTAGGTTGATAAATTATAGCTGCTGCATATTTTTCTTAATTCTTTATTTCTTTTGATCGTCCAATCGAGGAATTCACCTGGATAAAAGTGTTCCAAAAAACACACATTTATCCTCAACTTTGTTTTATTTCCAAAAGGGGTTAATCATAAAAAAGAATGGAGACATGAAGTTTAACAGTAGTTTATTTTTTAAAGTAATTTCTTAGTGTTTTGATTTGGGAATGTATATTTCTAATGTTTGATTTTTCCTTAAATCTTGTGCAAATTTTTGATTTTTGAGCAACCCCTTGAATTAATCCCCAAAAGACATGAGAATACAAGAGATGTAATAACTGGATGGACTGTGAGAGCTTCTGGTGAGGATCAACCAGAATATCTGGTGAATTGACAAAGTTGATGAAAAATTGAATTAAATAAAATTAATGGCTCAATTTATGAACTTTTTCCAATATTCTCTCTTCCATCGACTTCTTTGACACCTTCAAATGTATAAGTAATCTTCTAGTTAACTCGCTGTCAGCATACACTTTCATTCCGAAGGATGATTTCTTAAATTGGCCACAATGAAATAATAAAATATTTGTGAAGAATTGACATCCCGGTTCGACCAATTTCTCTTAAAAAAGGAAGAGTGAAGATGAGATTGACAAGGTGTTTTCATATTAAATTTAACAGCTGTTTTCATCTCGATGTCTTTTCCACACTCTCGTCGTTTTTTGTCTTTCATCACAGTTGATGTTTGATTAAATAATTGGATTTTTATTGTAATTTAATTCCGTGTTATTCTCCTTTGACGCGGCGCACAAAAAGAGAAATATTTGAGTGCAATCCTCGTAAATAATTTACACGAATGCGGCCGTTTCTCATTCTTCGGCTCTTATTCATCTTTTTGGCCGCGTCCCCAAGTCTTTTCTTTTTCATCATATGTACGTCCCGCTAAGGACTGCTGCAGAGTGATTGTTTGTACACCCATAAATTTGCTGATAAATTTGTGCTTTAAATGGAGGGACTCTTGGCCATAAGACATTCACAGATGAGATGTTATGCATAACACCGGCCGCTGGGGACGAGATTGAGCAATGAGAAAAGTGGGCAACACGAATTGAATGAAAGAACTAATGATGTCGTCTTTAACATAATAATAAAATATATAAATTCACGCTACCATTTCTTGAACAATTTATCATTTCCGCAAGCACTAAAAACGTCCAATAAGGTCAGCAATTCCATCTTCTTAGTCGGTGGGGCTTTTGTTTCAGCCACTATCTCGCCTTTACCACTCTTTTTCGAGTCCTCTCCCCATTAATATAAATACAATATCTTTATGATTCCATCCTCTTTTTCCCCTCATTTTATATTAACACGTCATGTTAATTTCATTATATTTCTTCATATGTTTTCGAGCGTTATTCTTCTTCTTTCACATAAATTTTCACATCTTTCTATACCTTTTTTTGGCGCGTCTCCTTTTCGACATCCATTGACAAAAATCACTGCCAAGTCAATTGTATATGAGGCGCTTTTGCAAGGGACTCTTACGTCTTAAACTCACAGCTATTGTATTTGATAGAGACAAAAGATACTTACTTTTAATTACAAGTTTTTTTTAGGTGGTTAATTTAAGAATCACATCATCCGAGAGCCAATTAGGCTTATCATGACATTTTTTTCGACTGGCTTCTGTGGGCAAAGAAATGCGAATTTTTTGCTCACCCACCAAATTACACAGCACAGTGGAGAATTAATTGCAAATTTGAATTAATTAATTAATATGCGAGAATTATGTGAAGGTGACTGACACAGAAAATCCATCAATTTCTCTGCTTGTCTTTCGCCATGTCAACACATGTTGCAGAGCTTTGGGTGACAGAAAGAAGTGCCTCACGAACTTTTTGAAAAAGACAAAAAAACTTGCCTAAAATAAATGAATATTGAAAGAGGTGATGCAATTGATTTCAATTAAATACACAAACATTTTAATTGAAAGGTAATCGCATTGTTTAAAATGCGAATTTCATCGCTTGCCACTCGATAGATTTTCGCTAAAGAGATATCACCACCCTCAATGTCTTTAGAAGAGAGAGAACTCACCGACTGTCTGATGATTGACGTCAACAATTATAAGCCTCTTATAATACCTCCTCTTCGCGTAATGCATACCAATTAATGCATGCATAGCGCAATTATATGTAATCGGAAGCAGAATTGAATTTCATGTGGACGCATGTTGTTAGCATTATTCTCTCTTTTAGGCGCCAGAGCCGCTCCAAAGTCTTCCTAACTTTATATGTTTTAAGCCAAAAAGGAAAAATTCTCCATGAAGTTTCCTTTTATTCCTCCTGGTCTCCAATCTCACCTGAAAGGTTTCACTTTAAGAGAGAGATAAAAAAACCGATTGCATGATCAGTGATGAGATGGAAAATGTGTCAATTAATCCGCCCCTGTGAGTTGCATATGAAATTCATCCATTTGTCACTCCGAAAGCGTGACTTTCCGTGTTAGTTTCCATATATAATTCCATTTCGTATTTGTTCTCTCTCTTCATCGCACTTTCAAGCTCGTCTTCGCCACTGGAAGATTTTATGTTTGTATGTATATCTGTTAAGGCACAATGAATTTCCCCCTTTAGCACCTCCATTTGAGCTCCCTTTTGAGCCCATCGTCACACTTTACACTGAGATGCAAAATTGTTAAAATAAAATCATTTTACAAGATGTTAGCGTTTGAAGGAAGAAGATTAAATGATTTCAAGGAATTGGACATAATTTAAAAGCATCTCTTAAAGTTAAGGCTAAAGAGAGGGAAAATTCTTGTTTTGTTGGGAATCGAACCCGCACCTATACATTTGCTTCAAAAGAGATATTTAACAATTTAACATGTCCTTGTTAAGAATACGATATGTAGTTCTATATATTATATATTTATTATATATTATATAACAACGTTAATATATATTTAACGATCGGTCAGGCTAATAAGGTAAAGGCAGCATGGATCGAACAGCAGTTCGGATCGGACAGACAGATATTTTTGCTAAAAACTCGACGAGAATATTGATTCTATGGACTAAATATGAACTAACTCAATACATATATCTGATCTAGATCTATTGCTTTAGTTCATATTTAATCTTTAGAATCAATATTCTCGTCGAGTTTTTAGCAAAAATATCTATCTGTCCGATCCGAGCTGCCTTTACCTTAACTAGGAGTTAGTGTGTTGAACGAATCAAAAGAAATATAATAGTGCAAACTAATAACCCTTTTGTGAACCACTAGGGTTATGCGTTCACGAAGTATTATACATAAGTTTGATTAAATTTTTGAAAGTAGGTAGGTAATGTTTTTCTCTTTTGAGAAATTAATATCAGAAGTGATCGCTCTATTCGGGATTTAAAAGTTTCCAAAATTTTGGTTTTCGGAATTATCGATTTTATCCCTAATTTCGTTTCATCAGTTTATTTTTGATTTATTAAGAAAAAAATTCGGATAAACGCGGAACAAGGCAATTTTTCGCGAAAAACATCATTTTCACAAGTAAAAACTCTTTTTAAGAAGAAATTAAGGACTTCCAGAGGTAACTTGGAAAATATTCAAAAATTAAGGCCAAATAAAAAGCAGATTTCAAAAATCAGAGGCCATCTAATACCAAATTTTTAATATTCCTTTATACAAATTAAGAAACGGAATTTTGAGATTGGCAGAGCGCCATCTCTGAAACATTTCGAAAATGATACCCGAAAAATCAAGAAATCGAGAATAAAGATTGCTCCCGAATAGAGCGGTTAGTCTATATTTAAAGATTCCAAAGAAATTTTGCGCGAAATTCGAATTGTTGATTTCAAAAACTAACAATCCGCTTTTGTAAGATAATTTTTGAAAATTCTAGATTTCTTTAAATAGTTATGATCATCCATTTTCTTATTTTTTCTGCTCCAAAATTCCAAAAACCCTTTTCGAATTTTCTTTCGATCTTCCTTTTCTTCAAAAAAGGAAGAATTTTTGGCATGAAGTGTGGAGTTAAAAAGCGTCGACACCGAATAAAGTCCAAGAGTCACAACATTAATGCCACAGAACGCGCCCGCGGAGACACCCAAGACAGATGTTTATGTACTTCGGAAGTGTTTTGAATATTTCAAACACTGAATATCATTTATTACCGCTGTTGATGTTGAATGATCAGTGTGTGTCCATTTAAATTTTCTGTCGTGTATTTTTTTTGTCCCTTCTTTTGACTTATAAAAGTCTTTCTTTTTGCCCACTAAAGAGTAAAAATTCTCTTGCACGTCGACTTTTTTTTCCTCCTTCTTGTGTTGTCAACCAAGAGCCGCGATCTTTATCACCTTTCTATCCATCCGCTTCTTAAATTGTGCCTGTGATGGGTTTTTTTTTCACCTTCAATTCCACAGCTTCATGTTGACTTTTTTCTCATTTTGAGACACTCTGAATGGGATAGTTTGAGCGAGAGCAAACCACCAGCTGAGAAATTGACAGAGATCTTAACACTCTCTTGCACACCTTCAATCACCATATAGAAGCTCATAAAAATATGTCCGGAGCCACGAGGGACTTAATTTTTATTGTTAGATCACCACCCAAAATATTCGATGATTGGAGTGTGTGAGACAGATTGTGATGATATCGTTGACTTTTTTAATTGAATCGAATTGGAGAGAGGGAGCGTGAAGAAATCACAGTTTGAGCAGAGAACGTGCTGTGAGCTTTTTACTTTAGATGGGACCACCTCGGCGATCCCGGGATACCAATCTCGGCCCGAGATGTGGCCGCTATAGCCGCCGGCAACTCATTTATTCTGCCAATTCTTTTGCTGCACCTTTCTCCTTAATTTTTCCGGCCACTTTTCGACTTTATAGATTGATCACCAGGCGCCTCCACGCTTAACACTTTTTTCCATAAAACGGATCACGCGAGTTGAGATGTCTTTGGAGATCACTACTGTGTGATTTCCTAAGGTTTATTTATTGAATAGCAATTTAAGAAAAAAAAAACCATTTTTTTAAGAAAGAAATATATTGAATTTTTGCCCACGAAAAACTCATGAAAAAGAGAAGTTATAAGCATCATACCAGCAGACCTCAAATATCAAAGATTGCGAAAGAGAAAAGATCATTGTTTCTTTATATCATTTAGTGGACAGAGGAGGGAAAAAAGGCACACACACCGAAATTTATGTAGATAAAACAAACTCAAACTGATTGATAACTGCAATAAAAAGACAATCGGAATAAATTTTAACATTTTTTTTTCTTGTTTCACGATAGTCAAAATATATTTTAGTGTTGCCTTTGCTATAATATTTTTCTCTGATGGTGATATCGTTGTATAGTTTTTTGGGCACAGAGAATTGAGAAGGAAGAGAAGACAGAGAGAGAGATGAGATTTCATTTGAAATTTATATCAATTTCAATGGGGTTTTTATTGAGAAAATTGAGAGACTCTGAGGGAATTGTGTAAAGAAAAACAGCCAACAGACTGACCCATAAAACTGTTTTTTTCACCATGTATCATTAATAAAATATTAAATAATAAAAATACCGCACACACACTGAACATTTGTCCGCGAAGAGACTGCTTTCATATATCAAAAAGTCCATAAGAAATTGCCCATTCATGTACTGCAATCGTGTGCCGGTTGAACAAAAAGGGAAACACAAGAACTCCCAGCTTGATGACATTTTGCCAATTTTTGGAATTTCTCTCCAGATAACTTCCCCTTGGCCATGAGAGAAGCTTGTGAAAAATCAGAATAGTCGATTTCACTTCCTAAGCCCCGCTGTATAGAAATTCTGCAGCTCATTAGCAAAAATACCTTCAATTCTTTCAATTCACGAATTAGAAATGCAAATAATTCGAACATAAAAGTGATACGGATTAAAATAGTGAAATAGAAATTCGCCCAGTGTGAGGAAAAGTGTAAAAATGCGGCTCTTTTCATTCTTTCGTGCACCATCCGCAACTCAATGGAAAATACTTTGCCGTTGCATTGAAAACAGAGAGGCATAAAAATTCAATAATAAAAAAAAGGCAACAAATATAGAAGCACGAAAGGAGAGGAAGAATGTTAAGACGTTTTTGCGCACTCAAAACCATCAAGAGAGAGAGAGAGGAGTCTGGCGATTGTTGTATTTATTATGTAAATTTCTAAAATATTTATTTATTGTAATAATTACCAGTGTACAAGTAAAAGCAACTTGCACGCATTATGTCGGATAATTGTTCAGACAATTATATTAATTAAATTTAACAAACAACTGTCGGTTTGGTGCCATTCAACAGTGCGTCTTACACACGCTTAAACTTATGACTGGCTCTGGAGAAGATGAGCCTCACATGGGGCTTTAAAAACGAATGGGTGCCCCTGAAAATTCACCCAAAAATACCCCCAGGAAGTAAAAGGTTGTGGTCGTGGATGACACCCCAGTGACACGGTGAAAGAATTTAGCAATTTATTATATTAAAATTCCTGAGAAATTTCAAAACACTCATATGTGTGTTATCAGATGTTAAGGGGAAATTAAAGATCTTGAACAAATGTAATATGAATTTTTTGTATTTTTTTATTTTGTTGGCAAATTAAGGGAGAGCGGGGAAGAATCGGACAGGGGCACTTTCGAACAATCATCGGTTTAAACCGGTTTAACAGAAATATGAATTTAATTTTTCAATTTTCAAGATTTTTTTGTTTAAATTCTCTTCAAATTTTCTTATTATCTCTAAAACAGTTAATTTGAGAGATAATATATATATAATAAATAAATAATAGATAAATAATAATAAAAGAATATTTCGGTGGGAGGAGTGTGGGGTGGGGTGGTTGGTTAGTGAATTAGGTAGGAAGTTTAGGAGGGTCCCTTGGAATACTTTCAGTAAACTTTTGAGCTCGTGGGGACAAAATTTCAATTTTTGAATTTTCGAAAAACCCTAATCCTATCACAAATTCTAAATTCCAAATTCTAAAAGTAAAAAGCCTCAACGATACTAGACTCGTCCAATTTTGTTGACTATAAATTTCTGAAATTTAAAAAGGGGAGAGCGGGGCAGTGTTAAACAGCAATTTTGGGTTTTTGTTCAAGACATTTTTTGGAAGGATAACAAACAGCACTGCGTATAATCAAGATCAGAGATGAGCAGAAATCAGTTAACTCTATTCAAAAATTTTAATTTGACGACATAACAGTTCCTGGCTAACATGCCAGTAGATTTTTACTTTTTGGTAAAACTAAAATAACCTCAATCGTTCTTGGGGCGAATTTTTCTTCATTTTCAACAAAAATCCACTCCAACTAACTTTCCACGGAAAAATTGACAAAAACTGTTTTCTGTGTGAGTATTGTGAGCCGAATTGACATTTGGCGGCGGATCTCCATTTAAAAGCTAAAAATATTTATAAAATTGAGAAAAATGGCTCTTTGTGGGGCTCCAATTCCTCGTTAGAGTGAATTTCTGTATGATTCTGTGTAAACTGGTGTAAATTTGGGAAAATTGGGGTTGCCAGGCGAAACTGCCAATTGGCATGCCACTCAGTTTGACGTAAATTTCCTCTGTCAGCTCACCCTTGAATCAAGATTTATTGACTGTTTGAAAGTGCCCCTGTTGAAATGCCCCGCTCTCCTCTACTCAACTCATTTTAAGGTAGTCCAAATAGTCGTTTTACAATTGCAACGACCGAATACAAATGAATTGAACAATAATTTTAACATATCGACGGCTCCAAACTGAACTATGCTAACTATATAGGGATTCCTTAAGAGTTAGCATAGTTCAGTATGGGACCGTCGATATGTATTGTTCCACAATTCCACTTTACTTTTCTTTCTAAATCAACTAAAATATCGAAGGGGAGATATTATGGTCAGAAGTGGTGTACATTTGAATGGAAGTGCGTGTGAACTTTAAGAAGTGGAGTGGAAGTGGATAAGACAACTCAAGTAAATTTGAAAACTTCCAAGGAAGTGCTGGAGCTTTGGGAAGTTCTTAATCTTATGTTCTTTTAAGACTTTTTGAAAACTTTCAGGAGCTTTTAAGGAAATTCATAAAACCTTTAAAAAATATGTACCAGATTTGCTGAGAGCTTTCTAAAATTGATGCAAAGTTCTGCAGAAAATAACGAGCGTTTGAAAAAAAAAATCTGGAAAATTTCTAAAGCTTTCGGATAATTTTTAGAACTTTTGAAGTTCTCGCTAAGCTTTTGCATATTCTAGAGTGCTTTTGCAGATTTTCTTGAAGCTTACATAGAAAGCTTTAAAAACACTTCATAGAGAGCTTTAGAGACCTTTCATAAAAAGCTTTAGAAACTTTTCATAGAAATCTTTAGAATCTTTTCATACAAAGCTTTAGAAACCTTTCTTAGAAAATTTTAGAAACCTTTCTTAGAAAGTTCTAGCAATCTTTCGAGAGCTTTTTAGAAGCTTTCTGTGGAAAGATTTCTTAGAAAGCTTACTTAGAAAGTTACAGAAACCTCTTTTAGAAAACTTTAATAAAAAGCTTTAGGAGACTAAAGAAAAGAAAATTATTAGGATAAAAGCTCTTTCGAGCTTTCGAATTGTAGATTTGGAGATCTTTTCAACAAAGTGTGGAAGTGCTGGGAATAGTATACGTCTACCTGACCATAATATCTCC